>WAAE01007944.1:0-57275 GCA_013400495.1 Nicator chloris
GTGACACCCATAATGAAAACTGCACACTCTGGTAAACTCTGCTCCTAGATCTCTAAGCTGTCCATTTGGCACTGAAAAAGGTCTCAAAGGTGACTATCCCATAATAGTACCTCTCCCTCCTTGAACACTGCTACCTAATATATCCTGCTTCCTAATTTGATTTTTATTTCCTGAATCTTTACTATGGCAAATATTGCTGTCAAATCATCGTGCAACTCAGTGATGTTTTTCTATCTTATTGATAATTATGAGATTTCTCTTGACTAAAACAATTTTAAGTCATTTTATTTCTTTCAGTGTTTACTCCTTTCTTTTTTTGCCATTTAGAGATGTCTAGTAAACTAAAATTTTTATACTGTGTTGAATCTGAAAAGATATTTCTGAGGGAAGAGATTATTAAAACTTCAAAGAACTGAAATTATTAGCCTTATCTAATTATATTACTATTTGGAGGAAAAGAGGAATAAATTATTGCAGTGATGAAAGAAGTCTAAATCCTTTGGGAACATGAGAAAGAGAAGGGAACAGATAATTTGTTCTAAGTTGGAGTTGCTGCCTGCAATATGGAAAAAAATAAAATTTAAGGATGGGGGCATGAAAACACACTAGAAAGCAAAAAACTTACTTGAAAAAATCGAGAAGGGACATTCTTTGATCTTGACACACCATGGAGGTCTATTGATTCAAATCTGACAAACTGCACGTTGTCCCTGGCCATCTGCTGCTTAATAAATTCAATATGAGAGAACAGGTAAAGGAGAGTTGGGTTTCCGAGGCCGTTTACATCAGGGTCTCTGTTGAATGCTGGAAGTGAAGAGGAATGTTCACGTCAAACAAAATAAAGAAGGCTGGAACAAGGCTGTTCTCCTAAAAAGTGTAATCGTAGGAAATTGTGGCATGGGGTGTAAAAACAGAAATGAGAAAAAGATATGGATCATGACAGTTTTGCAAATAAACACACATATTTTTCCCTGACATCCTGTATAAAATTCTTTATTTTTTGGAATGGTCTGTAATTTAAACCTTTTTTCAAGTTAAGAAGAGAACACATGGTAAAACCAGGAATTTATGAGGTTTGCTGAGTGTTTTTAGGAGCAAAAGCAGTAACAGGATACCTATTTCCCACTGAAAAGTGACAGAACACAGGTGCTGTTTCTTCAAAGACTTTGTAAAGTGCGTCGATGCAGAAACACAATAAAAAGGGCACTTGTCTTCTACAAAACCTTTCTCGAGGCCTCTAGAGGAGAATCACTGCCTTCTCCAGTACAGGCAATGATTTTTAAGGGAAGTTTATGCATTTATGCTTTTGCTGTTGGGGAGTTATCAACTGTATAGCAGAAGCTGTAGGGCTCTACAAATTTCTTGACATGAAGGCAACAACACCTGAGTACAACTTCTATAATGGAGCAGAGAGATGGGCACAGTAACTTCCTTTCACCAACCTCAATCTCTCAGCCTGCTTTTCTTTTGAGCATCTGTGTATTGTTTTTATTCAAGTTAAACTACATAAGGTATTAACTTCCATTTAGTACAACAAACTAAAACAACTAAGAGTAAAATTTTATATTAACAGGCAAAAAAATTGGGAAAAATTTATTTCTTTTCACATTTCTGGGAGAAAAGTCCTCCATTCTTCCTGAGGATGTGTGCAGATGAATTTTTGCAGGTGTTTCAAATCCACAGTGGAAGATCACCAACAGCAACCATTCACCACCAACCTTCAAGCAGAAGTTTAAAGCTTCATGCTGAGGCACTCTAAAGGTTGGTGGGAGCAATCCTAATCTCTCCAGAGCAAATTACCCAAACTAGAGCAGATCTTCTCTAGCAGTAGCCAGCAGGCACAGACACAGCTTTTTGACCTCTCCTTTGGGGCAAGTAGAACTGCCAGTTGCAAGGCTAGAAGAAAGCTCAGTAGCTGGCCCAGCACAAGGCTGTCAGATTATTTCCTGAGAAGGTCACAAATTCAACTATAGTCATAGACTTCCCAGAATCTCTGAGTATTACTGGAGCATCCTCCAGCTTAGATGGCAAGGAGGATACTTTAGGTCTGTCAATAAAAACAAAAGTAATAACAGTGCTCCATGAGGAATGACAGTGGAAAGCACAGAACAAAATTTAAGTAAATAGGAGAACAGAGTAAAAATCAAATAGAAAGAAAATAATTTTGTCACATTCACTTCTCCAAAGGACATCTTTCTCTTTGGTCTGTTTCAGCTCTAAGTTCCTCATAGAAATAGCTTTTTCTTTTCTCAATGTCTTCTACAAACACTGGGGCAATACGCCCTTTAAAGGATGAGTATTAAATAAGGAAGTCCTGTTTAAATGTTTTGTGTGACACTGACTCAGTTACAGATGCTGCCAAAACACAAGAGCGAGTGGGGATGACTGGCCTTGTCTTGCCTATGCTACCAAGTAAGTTATTTGGATACCATTTCAGTCATCCTATAATGCTGTTTTACAACATATGGGTTTACTGGCATTTACCAGATTTGACTTTTTTATGAACATGACCATTATTTTGAAGTTTATTAACAGATATAAACTGTGGCCGTTCAATAGATTAACCGAACTTTAAAGATTCTGAAAATCTTCCTAAAGTTTATATCAAGAGAAGTTTTTTTAACTCCAGGGACAGAAATCTGAGGCCTTTACCTTTAAAGCAGGGCTCAATCCCTTATTTTATACATGTTTAATTTCCTTGGCAAAGATGGTAAACATTTCCTGTCAACCACCTGTCACACAGATTTTTATGTCTTTGTATTGTTCAAAGTAAGGCTTGGCTGACAACGCAACTTTTGATGTAAATTTTGCAAGTATTTCTTAAAATATCCTGAAAAGTTGTCTGTTAAATTTTCACCTACTGAACAAATATTTTTCAGGTAAAAATATGAAAAAGCACAACTTTAATTCTGATCCAATTAATGTTTTAAAACAGTATTCCAGAGACATATAGATTATATAAATCAGTATCTAAGAAAAACACAAATGTGCATTCATATTATTGATGCATAAATTAATTTAAAAAATAGAGCAACAAATATACTTACTTTAAACATCTGCCACTGGCAGGTGGTTTTCCAAATTTTATATATGTGTATTGTCTTTGAGCTAAAGTTATTTGAATAAATACATAATTCCATTATGTGAACAAATATTAACAGAAAATTTATGAACATAAAATGTTTCTAAAGAACACAAAGAAAGCAAAAATCAATAACTAAAGAAGCAAGAATTTGTCTTGTCCAGTTGGAATTTTATGATCAAAGATATATCTTTTTAAATTATGAGAATAAATTGTATATATTAGTCTAGTATTAGCCTAGAATTAATCTATATACCCGTATAAACACCTTGCTACTCAAAAGACACTTATTCATCTACAAGAGCCTTTTTCCAAAATTTTTAGAAAAAACAGAAATAGTCATGTAGCTTTCATATACTTTTTAGAGTTCATCTTTTATATCATTTGTAGATTAGCTTTCTCATTGGAATAATGTTTCTGTAAATTTTAAGATAAAAATGTCACCTCATTGATTTTGGAAATATGAGAGAGGATTTGTTTCTTAAGTGATAATTAGTGAATAACTACTATCTTCTCCCTTTTCTACTGCATAGAACCCAAAATACATTTTCTTGGTATCCACTAAATAAATCACTGTCAAACTACATCCATGATGCCAATAATTATTAAGGTTTGGAAAGGTATAGTAGGGAACTGTGTACTCTGTCTTTACTCAGTTCATATTATCCAGAGCATAAGTTACTAGAGGTAAAGTAGATAATAAATATTTGACAAGGCTAGATGATTTAGAATCACAGTCTAAAAGTTTTACATTCTTCTAAGGGAGGATTCTGTTCATGAGTATAACTTTTTCTCTAGGTTTCTGGGTGTCTGGAAATAAGGGCATCTTCCTTTTCATTTCAGACAATCTCTTTAAAGAAACATGTAAGTTCAACGAGATGCTCAGATTTTTGTTTAGATTTTTATTTTAAAAATCAAATAAAAATCCAGACTCGCCATCTTTCTTTAAGCAGATCATTCAATATCTACGTCAGTGTGCTTGGACACAGAAAAGAACTTAATGTTTGTTTGTCTGTGGTTCTGTCTGCATTTGCCATTTAAGTTACCACTGAGAAACAAGAGGCAGTATTCCTGTTTCTACTGTAATTACTACAAAATATCTACAAATACAAACTATCTTCACATATTTAAAACATATTAATTGCACAAACCCAAAAATATTACCAATAATAATGATGACAAAAATAACTATTACTATTACTATTATTATTTATAGTAGAAGAGTGGTGCCATCTTAGATTATTATTAATATTGAAATCATCCAGATTGCTAAGAGCAGCTAGGGTAAATAGTTGACATCAGCTTTCCCTTCTCAGCAACAGTAAAATGGCAAAACAGAAGAAAGTGCACGTCCCAGATCAATCTCTCATTTTCAACTTGTTCAAGGCACCCTTTCCTGTGGACCCTTAGTAAACCACACCACAACTAAAGTAAACAGTTTCTCCATTCTAGAAGAGGTTACTATGTTAGAAATCTAACACAGGGTGCTCTCAAGATCTATTTTGACCCCCTTTACAAAAACAGATACCTTGTGTTGATGGTAATCACAGAAGCACACTCTTCTAAATCCTATGGCAATTCCTGTCAGAACCAGTTTAAAAACGTCTGTTCTTCCTTACAATAGCCTGGTTTGCATATTTAAGAACAGCCAGTTTACTTGTTGTGCACAGCATGTTATTTACTGTTCTCACTTTTGCCTTCAAACATTAACCACCTTTATTTCTCAAACCTTATATGACAGATTTTCCCACAGCTGATATCATTTGTGTTGCTACTTTTCTATGCACATCTGGTTTTTTGACATGGTAAGTCAACATGGGTTGCTCTATTGATGTGAATAGTGACCAGAAACATCCTTGGTTGAAAACATATGCAATATCCATTTCTTTCTCACTTAAAAAACGGTTTTGCCTGCTAACTGTTTTGATTTCTGCAGTAAAGTACATTAAAAGTTGTTTCCTACCTTGTATTTTAACTCACCTATAAGGCTCTTAGCAGGGAAATACATAAGCATACTAGAAACTCGCGAAGGATGGGAGACAGTAAAAAAATTTCCCTGATCTGTTTGACAGTGAAACTTTCAATTCATTTTTTTCTATTCATTGCTTTGTCTCATGGTCTGCTTTCTTTTTTAAACTTGATTGCAAAGCAGACTTTTACTGGCATGGCCATGGAGAAGCTCAGCTTTTTTTTTGAGTTCTATAGCTAATTTAGAGACTGACATACACCTTCAATCAGCCAGGAGTTATTCTTTCCAAAGTGTACGACAACAAAGAGAAGGTACATCTTCAAGAGTTAAATGCAAAGTAAATTTTTATCTCTCAATAAATAACCTATATTATAAAATAAATAACCTATATTTTTCTACATTCCAGGATATTTTATAAAAATGGCTCCTCTGTAGTGAATGAGAAAATCATCACAGTTGTGTACGAAATTTAGAGGATTTGAAAACAAAATGTGCAGGTGTCTGAAAGAAATTTAAGTTGTGTAATACCCAATGGAATTACCTAACTGATAATCCTAAATAAGATGAAACTACACTGGCCTATCTTTCTTCAAAATCAAAGAGAAACATCTGGATTTATGGAAGGAATCACTGAGCAAAGTTGAGTGAACCAAGGCTTACACTGTTGTAAACTGGGAAGTCCCTTCTGGTCTAAAAATATTTGTCCAAAATTTAAAAAACTCAAGAGAATCATAGAACAGTTTGTGTTGAAAGAAATCTTAGAGATCATTTAGTTCCAGTGCCTCTGCCATGGGCAAGAACATCTTCCAGTAGACCAGGTTGTTCAAATCTCCATCCAACCTGGCCTTGAACACTTCCAGAATGAGAGAGAGTGCTACGCTTAATGGGAAGCAAGGTTAATTAGGGAAGAGACTTTGTACAGTATTGAAGGTAAGGACTAAACTTCTCATGAATATGTTGTAGAAGCAGAGGCATTTGGCAGACATAAGAAGGAGAGAATGCATTTCCCTTACATTAGGTCCAATCTAATAATATTTGCAACCTTTAACTATTACTGTAAAGAAAGTAAGCATCTCCAGTGGGTGGGAAGAATTACTGTCTGAATACACCTTTCTCACACAAAGTCATGTGATGACTAACTTACTACAAATACCAGAGACAGATGAGTTGAATCTCAGCTGAAAGAGGACAAAATAGATCAGAAAGACTGGATGGAAGTCCTGCCTGAGCATTTTTCTTTTATATAGATTAAGAGGAAAATGGGAAATCATACAGAGTCACAGAGGAGGAAGCTATTGGTATGGAAGACAAAGGACTGAAGAGTTTTTGGTTGCTTTGGTTTGTTCTTAGAGTTTGCTAGGAAAAAAAAAAATGACTTGTATACAGCTTAGTTCAGAAAGAAAAGGAAAGAAAAAGACAAAAATTATGGGTTTTTTCAACAGAAAATAAGGGCAAGACTGTTTAGAAAGGAGCCGAGCTTCAGCCTTGCTATGCTTCAACTTAGTTCAAAATGTAGAAAAAGAGAGAAAAATGCTGTTGAACCACAGATAAGGCATGACGAAAGAACATGAAGGTTTTTCACTTTAGGAAAGCTTCAAGAATGGCACAGATTGTGTAAAATACAAAGCAGAAAAGGATACCAAGTGAAAAAGACAGTCCTAAGTCCCAAAGTAAGACATTGTTATGCTGCAGGAATTACAGCAGAGGCAGTATGAAGTGATTATTTATATCCCCTGATTATCCACTTCTATTTCCTTGTGACTGACTAGATTTACTGAGCAGAATCAGTGGGGGCAGACATCTCCTCCAGGTGAGAGCAGAGGACAGTGAAACCACATGGGGAGTTGAAACTTGGTTCAGAGTGGGTGAGTAAATTTTCATATGTCGATGGAGAGAAAAGTCTAGGGCTATTTCTTTGCTGAAGGATTCGTAATTCTATCCCAAATATTAGGTAGCATCACTTGTTAGTGCCTCATTATTAAAAATAAGAGCTTTGAATAGTCAAGAGTAAGAACATGAGGTTAATATTGTAGTAGAAAATGAGATTTCTTGTAGGACTGATGAAATCCATTTTTAAGTATGAAATTCAGCCTGCTAGTGTCTTCTTGATAGGTTTTTCTTTAAAAAGCCAAGTTAACAAAGGAACTTAGTGTTTGGGGTCAATCTGTGATTCTTAAAGCATTCAGACTTTCTTGTGCATTTGGAATTTTAACAGTCACTAGATAGTCACTGATGCCTGCAGTCATAGCTGAAACATATTTTCTTTCTTCAGAGTTTCCTCTCTTCTCAAACAGTTCCTGGTCTCATGTTGGTTGCATTTACATGGCCATGTACTTGATATATACCCAAGAATGTGAGGAGGTCCTGTTGAGAGGACCTGTTTCTGGAGCTGTTCTGGATGCCCAGCTCTGCAGTCAGCACTGAGTAGATTTTAAAACATTTTTTATCTTGGCTACAGACCAAGACATGCAAAGCAAATGTGAAGCCTCAGGTGACAGACTTATTCCAGTGCTTTGCTCACCTACAGCTACCTGGGAGTGATGCTTCCTAAGGTCCAGAAGAGTGATTTCTCCTCAGCCTGTGTGATGTCACCAGGCTCAGTTGGTCCTTCTGCCCACACGAGGTGTGTGCGGCTGCTGAGGCCACCTGCAGTCCCTGGCTCTGGGAGCCCACATCCCCCAGTGTCAGAGGGGATGATACACCAAGGCTGTGGGGTCTCATGATCCTTGGGTGATTCTCATTGCTTGAATGAGGTTATTTCCTTTGGCCTCCTCTTGGGGTGCTACAGTATTACTATTCTAATTTAGTGGCACAGAGAGCAGCCGGTGGTAAGATTTCAGTTCAGAGAGGTCAATATACACCTGCCTTATGTGCTATACATGCTATATATATATAGCACATTCATGAATTCATCCTGTGTGCAAGTACATACTACGAATGGTTATTTAATACTACATACATTCTTTACTCTTATTCTTTACTGTTTGGAATCATCCCTCTTTGTCTCCCAAGAATGCAAGCATTGAACAGCTTAAGAAGCATCTGGAAATTGATGATTACACACCAACATGTAGAAATGCGCATCACTGTCAGATATAGACACTTCAGCAAATAAAATTCCTAAATTCAGGTTAGTGCTGTCAGTATATTCACCTAATTAGCTGTATGTGTTAGTTTCTATCTTTCCACAGAAAAGCACTTTAGATTGAGTTTTAGCTTTAGCTTCAGCTCCAGTTTCTGACATTGTTCAAGTAACATTTTTCTTACTAACCCAAATATCTGACATCTGCTTCTTTTCTATTATTTCTTCCCATGCCCAAGCACTTCTTTTACAAAAGATCTGACAAGAAATGGACAAAATGCATACGCAGTAATATTTCCACATTGTCCAATCAGAATTTTGGAAAAAATATATGGATTTATCATTTTAGAGAGATGTTAGCCATGTAACTAACGTGACTGTGTATAAATCCTCTGATGTACTCTGAATCACTGATGCTCAGCTACATGTTTTAACCTTTCTACTGCTGATCTCTAGAGATTGTCCCTTAATTGTGTACTTTTATAACAATAAAGTGTATTCCTGTTTTGGTCATATCTCAACACTGTGCGGATCTGAAATATAACCTCTTGTAATTTTTCCAAACACTTTTGGATGAAGCCTTCTGATTTGAGCAAGTTCAAATATTTGAAATCTTGTAAATTATTGGAGATTGTATTTCAGATCTACTCAGTGTCAAGATATCTTTAGATCCAAGACTTCAAGCACTTAGGTAACTGAAATATTTAACATAATATTTTAGTCAAAAAATTAAAATTTTTAGGACTTGATCTTATCGATCAATAAATTACCACAGGCAGCAATGAAATACTGTTTATGCAAAGGCTCATTAAACAGTGCAGAATTTTATCTAAAACTTTCTCTTCTTCAGATTTGAACACATACAGTTCTTATTAAGTAGAAACTATGTCTGTGCATTGCATTTACTAGTTGAGATGCACAGCGATCCCTACAACTTCTTTAGTCAAAGCCAAATGGAGTCCAAACCCCATGAGACTCCAAAATGTTTGATATTTGAATACTTTTTTGATGAGACAAAACAGTTTTCTCCCAGCTCCCCTCACAGTTAGTTCTCATCTGTAGGTCTCTTGCAGTCATCACAACCACCAGTCACAGAGGGCAGGATTAATCCCAGGTAACTTTAGGCATCTCAGAGTTAAACAAATGACCTAAACAAATCATCATGGCACTTCTTCCCCACTGAGTGGAAATATACACCCACCTTCAGAGATCAATTTTTCATCCACCTCTGCTACCTCTTTGAAGACAAAATGCCTGCCTTCACTGACTAGGTAATAAACTTTGGATTAGCTACTTCATGTTGAGTGGTTACAACCGGGTTGAAATCTACCTGTGGAATCTACAATTAATCTCATCAGTTCCCTCTACCTTGTAAATGGTGCTATGACTAAGAATAATTAGTCCTATGTTTTAAAATATACTTGCTGTTTTTTGCAAACAATGAGAACACCGTAGTGTTAAAATTTTGATAATGAATTTTGTTAGCCTTTATCAATGTGAAAAACAATGTAGTCTGGAAAAGGAACAGCATCAAGCATATGCTGAGAAATAATCCCCTAATCTTTTTATTCTAATAGACATGAATAGAGAGTGGTTCAAGGGTGAAGTATCTTTTCAAAGCTTTGTATTTCTCATGCAGTGCCTTGAGTAAACACTGATACTGTTCATGGATATCTTTTTCAGACTTGTTCAAACTGGGTAATACAAAATGTCTACCAAGAAATACTGCAGCAGCTTACAACAATTGACATGTTCAAATTGTCTGTTTTCAGAGTATCTAACGCAGGTTTCTGTCCATCTGTCAGGAAACTTGAAAAAAGCAGGATAAATTAATATTATTGTAAACATTTAATTGCTATTATTATATTTGTTATGCAATTAATGATGGATAAAGTATTTTATCAATGAAGAGATTAATATATCTTGTATCAGTCAGATAAGCCAAAAGGAAAGATATCTGTCCTGGAAAGCTGATAATGTGGTCTCAGACTGATGCTCATATAAGTGTATTAATCTCATATTCATACAACAGACAAACTGGTGTTTTTGTGCTTCCTGGAAACAGAACAACAAACTCTTCAAGCCTATTACACCATCTCAGCTAATAATAGTTTCCAGTTTGTTGATCCCGCTAGCCCAGAAGCTTTTACAGAGAAATCACAGCCTATTAGTAGCAATTAATTGTCTCTATAAACACTTCCAAAATGGACTTATTGAACAGCATGAAAATAAGCGCAAGTTCTCTCTGCCTCATTTACTTTTCTTCCCCTATAATTTATGAGAGATGTTTTTGCATTCCAGTCCTCTCACAAGACAAATAATTGAAAATATCATCCCTACGTGAGAGCAATGTCTACTGCTGGAAATGTTTTAAAAAAAGGAAATTTTAAGAAGCGCAGATGCCACGAGAGCTTTGCAGTATCTAGCACAACTCTGGGAAATGCTGCCTGCACTCACTTTAAATGAGGAAATATTTCAGTTTTAGTGAAAAAGACATGACCACTTGTGCATGAAAATTTTTGGCAGGCAGTTGGGCTTTATAAATGCCTTGCTTTAAAAGAAAAAAAGGCAGCATAGATGTAGAGCACAATATCCAATCCATCCTGATCACACAGAAACCACAGGTGTCAGCTCACTCATGCACTAGCTCTGACTCAAGTTTGCGGCTTAGCAAAACATCACGAAACAACAGGAGCATTCTCTTTAAGAGGAGAGCAGGTGATGTTTAAGGATCCTTACCGTCGAGGCCTGTGGAGGAGTCAAACTGAACCTCAGGAGCTGTGCTTTCTGCAGGTGTAGGAGCAGCCGGTAGTCCCAGAATGAGGTGATCCAAATCGCTGCCCACTGGTTGCTGCTGATCAGAGCCGGCAGAGCTGAGGACCAGGACGGTTTTGCTCTGCTGCCCCATTCCCTCCTTGTGGAAGCTGAGATACTTTTGCTTTTCCTCTCCAAAATGGGGACTAAAAGTCTCAAAGGGCCGGCCCTGCTTGTCAGCTGCTTTCTCCCAGGGTTTCAAATTTTTCTGAGAAAAAGTGCCACCTGCCTTGCCACAGAAATTGGGCCCATGAGAAGGCAGATGACCTTCACCCAGCAGGTTTTTCAACTCTTGTAGGCTTCGTTTAGAAATGCCAGGTGCCTCCTTGAAGGACTCAGCAGTACAGCTCCCTGGCATGGATGCAGCACTTCCCAGGGAGCCCATCTTTGTCACATGAAACTTAATAACCTTTTCTTCCATCCCACCCCCTTCTTCTGGCTTACCCCTTGCCTGCTCACTGTCCTTCTCCCTCTGCACTGCCTCCATGCAGCCACCTTTCTCTGCACCCCTCGCAGCCTGCACACCTGTGGGCAGCTTCTTCTGAGCTGCCGTATCTGTTTCCTCATGCATTTTTCCTAATATTCTTTTTGCAGTATCAGCATATTCCTGGGTTTCTCGTGTTTCTCCACACTTGTCGTCTTTGCCATCGTTGCCAGAATTGGAACTGTCGTGAGCTCCTCTGTCCTTTTGTACTGGAGGAAAGGTAGTGGGGTTTTGCAGAGACTGCTCTGATGGCAGTTCTGAGCAACCAGCGGTTCCTTTACGGGGACAAGGATCTGGGATTTTTGAGGTGTGGGACAGCTCCATCTTCTCATTTTCTAAAGGAGGAACATACTTTGTAGGACCTTTGATTCCCTTTTTCTTTCTGAAACCGCATATATTGTTGCCATCAACGTCATCATTGTCACTTTCAGATGTGTTCTGTAACCAGCAATAAAATATACAACCAAACAAAATAAAATATACAACCAAACAACACGCATGAATGACACAGAACATGGCAATGGAGCACTACCACCTGCTGCATTTACCTTGTAGTACTTCCCCTACTTCTTGATGAAGGAAGTCTCTGTGAACACTTATTTTGATCTTTAAAATATCTCACAGAATTCTTTTCCTTATGTTTTAGAACAAAATTGGAGAAAACACCTTCATAACACTGCTCTTAGGCAGTTTTAGTAGATTATAATACAAAACATAGTACATTGTGTGACATCATTGCCAAACATATGTCCTTTAAAGTTGAAAAAAAATGTATTTTAGTACTTACAATTAAGTCTATTCCTGGTCATATTAAAAGTATTTGTATTTAAAAAGGAAATTTATTGCCCTGAAACACAGAACACTGGCAATTCTCATGAGCTTGAGGATTGAAACCTGAAAATAAACAGCTTTTAAATTCATTTCAAGACCTAATTTGTTCAAATAACTGAACTTTCAGAACAGTGTTCAAAAGGAAAAGCTCATATTTGGAGGTTTAAACAGTAAAGAACCCAATGTTTACCTTTATATATGACACTGATATAGTTTATATTGTAATGGTGAGAGTAGATTTTAAAATGGATGTAAATCTGTGGAAAAAGTGCAAAAAGGAGCTACAAAAATTAATGTGCTTGCATTATCCCCAAATATATCCCCAAGTATCTGGATCACCATCTCTCCTAAATATCCTGATCCTACCTCAAGTGTGATTAATTTGATGGTAACAGGGAAAGGGACAGGAAATCAAAACCAGACACTTTCAAATTTAAAAAAAAAATAGCACAGATTTCAATATTGTGAGTGATTAATTATCAAGATAGTGATTGAATTCTTTATCTCACAATGTCTTAAAAAAGGCTCCCTAACTCAGTTTAACCAAAATCACTGGATAGCAAATTACAAACTGTTATATTACTAATGAATACCTACTCAATTATGTATTTAAGAGATACGAACAGTCCTTGGTTTGTTTGGGTTGGGCTGGAATTAGCACCTGTAAAAAACACTGGGAAATCAAGGGATATCCTCTGAATGAGACCATTCTTTACCTTTTCCACAAAGGAATAATCTGCACTCTCTCCAATTTCTGAATTTCCAGAAGAAGGGATCTGCACAAAAGCAAAGTGAATGCCAGTCTGGGTAAGGCAAAAGTGTTTTCTGTTGGCAGACAAAAGCACGTAGAAGGAAAGGCAGCAGCATCCAATGTGCATGTGGAATGAAGGAGCTACATGACATACATTAAATTCGTCAACAACTCCCCTTTTTCTGCATTATTTCTCCCTTTTTTCACTATTTTCTTGCCATACTATTTTCCCTCATTTCGTAGTCAAAAGAGGTTTACAGCTTTTCTCCTAATGAAGAGGTCACAGGAATATTTCCTCCCTCTCTCCCTCCCAAATGTCCATGGCAGGCTGTATGTACAGCTCCTCTGGAGCTCACTGGGTCACTGCTGTGGCGTGGCAGGCAGCTGGCCAGCAGCTCTGTGGGGAGGATAAACCCATAACTCCCATGAACATTCCCTGACAGAGACATGCCCGTGATGCCCACTTGCAATCAAACACAGTCACTGGTGCATCCACAACAGAAGTCCTTTCCTACCCCAGTTTTAGCACTCCATGTTTAATGAACCCGTTTCTTCATCCAAGGGCATTGGTTTATTCCCATAACATACCCTATAATACCCCGTAAAATAATTCTGGGTGTTTTCTGGGTGTGTTCTGATACCCTACACATTCACCCATAGACCTAACTCTTACGGCTCTGTATCATTATGGAACAGAAACATAATAACTTTTTTGAAAAGAAAAGTGGACCAAAAGATTATAATTCAGAATTATAATTTTAATACTTTCCTTAGTAATACAAAAAGGGAATGAAGCTGGGGGAGAAACAGTAGAGGTGGAGGAAACAGGGTCTGCCAAATGGAAAAACACAAGTCTTAAAATAAAATCTTCATCATATTAAATTTCTAAACATTGTTGTAGTAGAGAAGAGTTCCAGTTATGAAAGCTATAGCCATTAAAAATTATTATCATTATCATTCATCATTAATTTATGACAAATATTTGCTTTAAATGTCTTTTGTGGCAGAAGCTGCCATCATCAAAATATCTTGATTTACAATTTATGGTGTTTTCAGAATTCTTTTGTTTCCTTTGAGTAACTCAAAACCAGTAACATAATCATAACACTATATGCATTTTTGCTTTATAATATATGCTGACAGCTACTGAAAATTTTAAAACTAGACTAAATTTCTGCCTGTTATCCATATTGTAGATGTCTGAAAAAAGTTCAGCAAAACAACTGAAGGAAAATTGAGCTCATCCTTTTTCATAACACCTGTACTGCAGTCAGACAAAGGATTGCTCATATGTCAAAGTGTCAGAAAACTACTTATTCATATAACTAGCCATTCTAAAGGTTTTCATGAACACAAGGTACCATTCCCACATTATAATCCTTACCAAAACAAATTCCTTCTGAACAGATAAGAGCAGGATAAGGACTGATCACTTGCAAGTTTGTAAATGGAAATGTTCTTTTGCAACAGACTGATATGTCTATAGTAGTTTTCAAAGGGTTTATTTTCAATGAAGAACTAATTTATGGTATTGCAGTTTGATTTTAGACCCAAAAGAAATACTGTACCCATTACTCTTAAACAAAAACAGTGATCATTTTTACTTTCAAATAAACAAAACTCTTACAATTGTACAAAGAACAACCTGTGTATTACTTTAGGTCCTCAGCAAAAGGCACATGGTGATTTTTTTACAGGGAAAAGACTCTTAATTCCTAGATAAACTTGGACATTATTGACTTTCATCTAGAAAATTTAATTTTTCATTTTTCATTTTCATTTCATTTCATTTCATTTCATTTCATTTCATTTCATTTCATTTCATTTCATTTACAGTATTTTCTGCAGTGAAATAAACATTTCTATATTTGTTGCAAGGTTCCACTACAGCATCTCTACATGTTAAGGACAGTCACATGCATGAGATATAACACAGACTTAGACTTACTTGTCTAGTAGTTTACGTGGTGTCTACCATCAGAAAAGGCGTAGTACACGGGTACAGAGGGGAGACCACCCAGGAATAGGATTTATGAATTATCTGTTTAACTTTGTATTTCTTGGAAGGATTTTTTTTTTTTCTACAGAAGACAGGGATGGTTGAGGGAAATAGTGCCTTGAAAGAGATACAGTGCAAGTGAGCTGGCTACAAACCATTACTTAATTTAATTGAACCATGTGTCGTGCTCTGCTGAAAGGAAAGCAAAACAGTCATGACATTAACACAAAAATTCTGACTACTTTTAATTTCCTTCCTGAATTTTCCTACATTTTTTGTTGCTCTGCATCAACAGTACTAGGAAATAGGCTACTTTGAAGTTCTTTTACCCAATATTTGTTTCAGAAACAATTAATTTTTGTTTGCTGATTTTCAAATATTTGCTTGCATCTTAAGTCAGAGGTCTTGGCAGTTCTGAAATTTGCTTCCCTGCCTTAGCAAGTGAACGCTTGGGCAGCGATTCAAATATTCCTGCCAGAAGAATAAGCTCCAAAATATAAAGAGTGTGGGCCACAT
The DNA here is from genome assembly GCA_013400495.1 of Nicator chloris. NCBI lineage: Eukaryota > Metazoa > Chordata > Aves > Passeriformes > Pycnonotidae > Nicator > Nicator chloris. The sequence continues at coordinate 15,529 of WAAE01007944.1, forward strand.
TATGCAACAAATCTGAGATTTTGGTTTTCCTTCCTAAAGTTTTATCTGATGTTATTTTTCATTGATATTTATTGGTACTTTCCCAAGTTCTGACTTCTGTTAGATCTACTCGTGCCAGTGCTGCAATTTGTGCTGATCCATTGATCCCCTCTGCACTGGAGTTTACACCTGGTAAGGCTTCAAGTAGAGGTGGGCCAGTGCAAGTCTTACAAAAGGCAGGAAGAGTAGGCTGGATCCCACTTCATTTCCCTTTATGGATAATCTCAGCTCACAAATAACAGCTTTACTCGTCTTCACTACATGCCTGCTGTGTCACTCTGAGCACACAAGTCTGGATGTCTCTGACTACCAACAGATAAGGGCTACACTTAAGCTTTACTGCAGCACGTTAAAGGTACCATGCAGGTAGGAGGAAGAGAGAATAGAGGACAGTAACAGTAGGCAAATATTTCAGCACTGTGCAGATGAAATTGCTTGCTCTACTTAACCAAATTAAGTGCCACTTCTGGCATGCTACCAGGATTCTACATCTGAGGGACATTTTATATCTTGTGGTAACACAGAAAATATGAGGCTGAAGCAATTTTTCTTAATCAGTTTGTATTTCTTTTTCAGCTTTGTACAGCTCTGAAGCGGAGCATTAACTATACCATGAAATACAGCACTGCCAAAAGGCAGTTCATCTGTAAACCTGCCAAGCTGAGAGCATTGGAAATGTAAAGTGTTGCCTTTGGGTGTAATAACAAATACTGAGGTTTGTGGTGTGTGAAACAGGTGAAAATCCAGCGCAATTCTTGAACTTTTGCCTTAAAATGATATTATAAGTGACTGAAAATATGTCTGTAGTTTTCTATGTGGCAAATTCAGATACTGCAGAGGGAACCTTCCATTTTTCTCCTACTTTTTGACCGTGTCATGACTTCAGGCAAGATTGTAAACACTATTGCATTTTATAAACCTCTCTCAAAAACGTATTAACAAAAAGAGACATGGAAATGAGAAAAAAGAAACTCTCAGTAAAGCATTTGAAAGGGGGAAAAAGAGAAATGGAGTTAGTTTAAAAGGAGCTCTGAGTACCTGTAGATGAATAGCTGCAGAAGGATTTCTATCAAAGGAAAAGGTGAAAGAGGCAAGGTGCAACTCTAGCAGGAGCTTTAGTATACCTAATCAATAAAAAACGTCAATTTTCCTGCTACTGACTATCTAAAAAAGTATGCAAGCATTCACAAAATACAATAGAGGCTAAGTCACATTCTCATTTTTTATTTCATATCCTTAACTGATTTTTAAGAAGTCAGATTGTGATGATCTTTTTGAGTTGGTGCTATAGATTTTTCAAGAATGAAAGATTATTTTTGCAAAGAATATCTAAATGTCAAAATCTGGTAAACCTAAGAAGTAGAAAAACATAGGAAACTAACACAAAAGTCAAAATATATATAGGGTTTGGTTGGACTAATTTTTTATTTATGAAAATTAATTGCTTCACTTAGGTTTGATTTTTTAAAATTCTTTTTTATCATATAAAACACTGTTGAAAAACTGAAATTAAATGTTTCCAGTCTAAAAAGTGTAAAAATATTGTTCAGGTCATGCTGACATGGGACATTACTCACATCGTTTGCACAGTTTTCCTGGTTTTAATTCAAAAGCGAGTTTTTCAGAGTTTTCAAATACTGTCATTTTCTAAATGCTGAGGAACTCTTTATGTCCCACTCTGCCTGTTACCAGGTTACCCTTTACAGCACTCTCAGGTTGGTACATCAAGTTTATTTAATCTTTTTGTGTAGTAATGAATTTCAAATACTTGAAGCCAAGTCAGCAGGAGGTGCTGCTTAAGACCTCAAACAGGAGTACCCACTGAGCAAGTAGTTCTGTGTCCAAGTGCTTTCCCTGCCCCTTTCCCTGGCAGGCAGAAAGCATTGCCCTGCTGCTTCCCCAGCAACCAGGCAGCAAAGGAGCAGAGGATGCATAAACAAATTATCTACTGCTGAGAATTAATGAAGCTTCACTGGAGTCACTGGAGCTACAGAGATTTGAACCAGGACAGAATCTGGCCATGGAGTTGTACCAAGGACAACACAGATATTTCCAGGGAGTATCTCCAAGCACAGAGAGCGGTTTTGGCTCGTGGGTGCAGTGCTAAAACAAGGCATGTGACATAAACAGACACTGGTTGTTTGTAAGCAAGAAACATGAGGATCACATACTTTGTCGAGATATTGCTGTGACTAATTTCTCACTCAGTGACCTTTTTTGATAAAGTTGCTCTTCGAGAGTGATTTACTGCTACAAAAACCCCATTGTGAAGGATGTGAAAGTGGCATCAATGTTAGGCACATCTCATTATTTTGCAGTTGGAAAAGTTGAAGCACAAACTTGCCACAGGTCAAGGAAGGTGTGTGGCAATATAAGGAATAGAAAAAGTCTCCTTTTTCTTTGAAACTTTTAAATATTCTCAAGATTATTAATATCCTTCATGTGAAAATGAATGGAGTGAGATTAGCTCACAATATTGTGCTACTTATTTCCACATCTAACATCTGCCTTTGTCTGTTACACCCATCCAAACACTTCATACTACATATGCAATTACCAGAGAAGCTTCTCAAGGTCGTTGATTATCTTTCTGCTTCAGAGCAACAGAGTTGTCCTTGTAACAAGATTATTTGCAATTACTTTCCTTTGACTATGCTACCTGCACTGTGTTAAAAAAAAATTCCCTAAATAAGGCAGAGTCTCAAAATGAATAAGTTGATCCTTCCTTCACAGTGGTTTGGGACCACAGAAGTATGAATTCAGGACCAGAATATGTTTTAAAATGCACTTAAATAGAAACTAAGCATTTCCATTTGGGTCAGCAGCCTGACTCGAGTGTCACTCTAATCCAGGTCAGATCCTGATCCACAGATTTTAGTGCTTTCATTTATATTAATGAAGTCAAAGTCAATATGTTTCCCCAATAATATTAATACGATCAGATTTAAGACATCTATTTCTGTTATTTTTGATGAAGCTATAAATGAAACTACTAGGAAGTCAAAATCTCTTAGACTTGCTTCCTAAAGCAAATGGAGTGCTTTCAGCTTAAACAAGAACCCTTTCTTTGACCTCCATTTCCTTCAGAATCCCACCGTACTCAGCATACATGCACAAAGGAACAACACACCCACTTGAAATCATGAAGTAGATGGAAGAAGCATTTTGTATCAGTATATCTGCTCAGAAATCATTCATGATCAGCCTCTTACCTGCTGAGTAAGGTCTTCCTTTTTGTTCATGTCCACTTCATTCTAGTTCAGGTCACCATCAGAAATGGCCTAGTAAAAATCTAGTGGAAAGATATCCCATATTTATAGGCAGAGACACAATGAAGGTTAGTTCAAACAAAATTGCTGTAAAGTTCTTTTCCCAGAAGGCCATGCAGATGATGAACCATGAAGAGCAACCCCAACGAGTCATGCCCAAGAGCACTGCTTTCTGGATCAGCGTGGAAGTAGTAAACTGGCAAACACACGTTATTAGCTGCCTGCCTGGAAACAAAGACAACTGAGCAAAAAACTGGTTTGCTCAACTTTTCTCCCCACAAAAGGCTTTTGTCCTGTAACAAGCCATTTCTGTTCTGGAATAGAAGCTATTGTTAGGCTCCTTAGAGGTAAAACCTCTACTGGGCATTATAACAGCAGTATGTTTCTGAGGCACATGAACAGGGATTTGAAAGGCACAGAACACTGCAAGAACAACAGGCAGGACCAGCCAGTTATTCTGGCTTGTATGTGGTAAATTAATACTGATGCATCTGGTTGTATTAGAATTGGAGAGGGGTCTTTTTTTTTGCATTAGATATCTAAAAACATTTCAAAGATTAGATAGTTAAGCTTGTCTTTATTAATTTTTCTTATTTTTATTTTTCAGGTTTAATATGTATTCAAAGGACTATTTTTAACTGACATTTCAATCATTTAAGTTCCTTTGGATGACATAAAGTTAAAGGATGGCCTTATTGTTGTGCTTACAGCAACCCTACCTGACAACCCATCACTCAATAAATTCAAGTAAACATGATGTTCAGATTGGCATTTAATTATGTGAAAACTCAGGTTTGGCATTCTTTTAATACTCAAAAGAAAAAGTCTTTTAAAATTACCCCAAAATAATGACTATGCATTAGGAGCTATAATTCACAAAAATCTTGGGCATCACCAGTCCAATGTATAAATATAAGAGTGCCCAAGTCCCAAATTGGGATTCTGAAAATCCTTCCTTTTCTTGTAGGCCAGAGATCCTACATTTGTGACTCCATCTATGCCATTTCTGTAACTGCCCCAGTCTGAACTGCCCCACTTGTCACAGACCAGAGCAGGCAACAACTGGAAGTTCACTAGTACTCAAGAAATACGCTTACTTGTAAGTCTTGACATTTTGCCACCCAGACACTAAAAACTCAACACCCAGACCATTCAACAGGTCCAGGCTCCTACAAGACAGATAGCATGGAAGTCAGCATTTTGCTTTCAGAATAGTTCTTTCAAAAATGTTTGCCTCAGATTGCCATCATACAACAGTAGGCACAATTGTAAGTTCCTTTTCTAGGCAATGTACAGCTGTCATGGACCTACAGTTTGCTATGGCAGAGTTCCCTGTGAGCCTGTTAGGATGAGCTATGTCAAAAGGACATGTCTGAGCAGGACTACTCGCACCAAACTGTCTGAGAGGCGGACGCCAGACAGGAACAATTCTGCTGGCTTCCCATTTTTTACCATTTTGAATGCAAGCAGGAACAACCTCAGTTCTTAACTTAAAAAAGACATTTCAGGCTAAAAATCTCATTTGTCAGAGCAAGAAAAATATTCTTCACAACAGTGGTCAAACACTGGCACAGGTTGCCCAGACAGGCTGTGGGATATCCATCCTTGGAACTATTCAGAATTTGATTATAAAATGCCCTGAGTAAACTGAGAGAAGTTCAGAGTTGGCTCTGATTTAGGTGGCAGATCAAGCCTGATAACTACCACAGATGCTATCCAGAATAAATTACTATATGATTGTATATCTGACTAATTTATACATATTTTTAATTAACTTCATTACATTCTTGCAAGTACAAAACATCTCTGTCACACTTCATATTCTGTTCTACTCTGTTCTGCTAAACAGATCATAAAGACAAGAAAGAGCAGCCTCTGCTTTAAACAGTGTAGTTGAGGCACCAATCTTGCAAACATCATTAGCAAGAAACAATATTTTCATTAATGCTGGAAGAATCAATTATTTCCATCTCAAGTATTTATTAAGTCCTCTTAAAAAAGTGTTGTTTTGTTTTGCTTTGTGGTAGTGTGAAAGAGGGGAGGGAGGGGGTTCTCTGCCAAGATCTGCCTGCAAGATGTTGCTGATTTCAGAAAAACTGTGCTGATTGGAGAATCTGAGAATCAGATCCAGAAATTGATGGAAGCTCATTTCAGACCCACCACAACACACAGATTACCACAAAGAGCATGGTTTGGTCAGTAACACTCATTATCTTCCCACCTTTGGGAAATAAGTCAAGACAAATCTACTGTATCTCATGAGAAAAATCCATGAGTTTATAAAAAGTCTTTTATATATACATTCAGAAAGGCAGTTTATATAACTAAACTTTTGTAAAAACCTGCTTTCAAATGGCTATGGGAGTATTCTTTCTAAAAAAAACCTCTCTACAGTCTTTCCAAAGAAAAAATAAACAACTCCAGAGGAAGCCATCCTAAGAGGGAGAAGTATTCTGACAATAGAGAGAAGGGAAGATAAAATGAATAGAATCATGATTATTTTACATTTATCATTGAATTCTGCATGAGAAATATTGTAAGTGGTGAATTCCAAATTCCTGAAACCCCAGTTGAGCACTGGCCACTATAAGAAAGGGCCAAAAGGTATGTAGTAATAGTTACTGCTTGATCAGGAACACAGCAGTGAGAAAGGGGCTCACCCACCCCTTGTTTTCTGGCAGACAGATGAGATGTGTTGGAGCAGACCTGCTTCTTAGGCTTGTCCTAAAATATTTGTCCCATCATCCCCTCCTTCTTTTCTACTTCATTACAGAAGAACCTTTTCCAGTCCTAAAACCCTTCAAGTAGGTGTAGCAAAGTTCGTCTTCCTTGCTAAGAGCCTTTGAGATGGTTTCAATTTGGCATTAGCATAAATGTGCTAAAAATGTTCTTTTTCCAGGTATACTGACTGCAAAACAGTCTTTAACATCATTTTAAGTAAACCAAATTCCTCAAGGGCATGTACGGTGCAGACTAATATTTTCATAGTGATATCACTGGAAAGGGAGCCTGAGAAGAGCAGCTCAAAAAGGTGTTTTCTGCAGGAGAAAGACTTAAACAAAATAATCCCTTTATTTTACAGTGTAGAAGTGATACCATGAGTTTGCATAATTATTCAATTTAAATATGCAGGTCTTCAACCACAACTTATCAAATACCAATATAAAAGTCTAGACGCTTCAGAAATATAACACAGAACAAACAGCACAAAAGTGGTAACTTAATACTTTAACTGCAGATACTTTGTGTGCACTGTCTATGATGAATAAGTGCTAATGAGAAGGTGCAAACTGCTCATTATCCCATTAGTAGCTCTTCAGCAGCTAAAAAAAAGAGAACCAGTTTCTCTGGTGACAGCTGCTGTGGCAAACAACTGCCAACTCAGGGGAATGATCTGTTGGTGAGTTGATAGGACCTTTAGATAGACTTCACTGTCATCATGGCTTAAAACTACTTCTGACTCCAGCTACTTATAAAAGGATGGGGTTTTTTTCAGGTATTTTCCACAAAAAAAAAAGAAAAAGTTGAAATTATCATGGCTTGTACTCTCCTCCCATTTAATTTGCTTCTCCAAAGGGAAAAATTTCTATATACTCTGAATTAACATCATATTTTCTCACATTTCAGAAGCTGTCAGAATAAAAAGCCTTTTAAAGTCACTTAGCATTCTTATAACCTGTAGAGACTTCCAAACTGGTGCCAGCTGACTAGTGCCAACTACCATCCACACCACACAGTACTTGTAGGGATACACAGGGTACAATGTGTTTTGCCAGACCCATCAGGGGAACTTTTTATAACAAAGACTCTTGAGCTCTCCAGTTCCAAGGCTGGGAATTACATGGCTGACAAACGCAGGTGTTCACTAAGTCTCTCCCATACCATCAGAAAATTATCAAATTCTGTACTAACACCTAAAGGTTGGTATTACAAAGCCAAATGAGAAATTTGAACATTCAAGAAAATCTAACCTAATGTGTTCTTTCACCAACAGGATATATTTCCTCTTTTACCTGTGCCATGCTATCATTACTAAACAACACTGTAGCTTCTATTCACAAGGTCTTTTTCTTTGCTGATATGTTATTCAGCATCAAGATTTACAAAAGATTTCAGCTAATTAAATTCCATATTGCCATCTAGTAAAACAGATTATTAGAGCTTAGATTTGCACTGATCCATTACAATTACTGCAGTTATGTTTCTCTTAGGTCCCCTTTTAAATTTTCCTTATATGGTTTTCTGTCGGTCTGATTTGGCCTGCTAGCTGCTGCTAAGAGCAGCAGTAAGGCCTGTGAGAGAGCTAAGTTTTCCCAAAACATTGGTCTGTGAAACTGTGAGAAAGAATTTAAACAATCCTGTGCACCTGCTGTTTTTCCCAACTTGTGTACAAGATGTTTACAAAGAGGTGTTGTTTCTATTTAGCCAATGATGGTGATGGGGTGTTAATCAAGGGACCAATCATTTCCAGCTGTGTCATAACCGTCTATAAAAATGTTGTGTTTTGTTTAATAAACTAGAGAATAGCCTTCTGAGAAACTTGGAGTCTTCCGGTTTTTTCATGTCCAACACTGACAATTTTCTCTTCCTACATTCTCAAAAGATAGGCACAAATGGCGCTCACATTGAATTGGAATCAAAATAAGACCATGACTAAAACAAAAATTTCTGTGCCCCGAGTTCTACCCAACATATCTTCCTTCTCCCCCTTGACTTCTATGGTGGCAATATACACTCACTTCCCTGGCAGTCATGCTTTGCCACAGTGCAGCTGCTGGCCCGGGTGAGCAGCCACAGAGCCATGCAGCAGCTGGAGAAGTGTGTCCTCTTTCCTATGCCGCTTCCAGCACAGCACCACATGGGAAGGCTGCCTTGCAGCGTGGCCCTGCTCACAGCTCATCGCCCCATGTGGAAGCATGACCTGTGGCGAGGTCTGGAGAGGTCTGCTCCAGAAAGCAGGGCACCAGGCATTCTTTCCAGGCAGCCTTGTGGCTGCACCTGGCCCTGCAGACTGCAAATAGCAATTAATATGGATTACAGTAAATCCAGGTAGTGCTTGACATTCTAATCCTGCAGAATGCATCATGTGAGCATTAGTACCATTATTCCAGTTTTACAGCAAGCCCTGTAATTCTGTCTCACTATGAGATGCTCCCTGGGGTGAACTACAAGCAGCTGCACAGCAGAAACGGCATAACAGAAGCCCTGACACCGTCTGTGGCAGCTGGGATTTTCCACCTTAATATACTATACAAATTCCTGGCAGATGTAGGAGACCTTGACACCTCAGTGCAGCAGTGTCACTGGCTGAGGTTCTGCAACTACAGATCTTTGCATTCTGTGTAAAGTGTTCACGATTTAATCTGGAACCACACTAGTTTGGGAGGCCATGAATCCATGCTGGGAGAAGGTGAGATGGTTACTGTTAGTTCTCAGCATGGACCATGACACCAGTGAATCATCATTTGACTCCTGTTGCCTTTTGTTTCTTGCCACCACCCTCCACAGACAGTTTTTTATGTATACACTCAGTCCTCAAGAGCCTTTTGACACTATGCCTACCAACCTCATTTTAGCAGAAGATTGGAGAAAATTTGTGGCATCTAATAGCTTTTGTTCACGTCTCGCAGGCCCTCCAGGGAAACACAGCAAGGTGTCCATCACGCCTCAAACACTTCAGTTTTTTCCAGGATTACCCCTACTTGCTGGAAAAAGAGGAGAAAAATATCACTTAATAGACTTGGCCTTTTACTTAGACTTAAGAAGGGAGTTCAGATGTGCCTCCACACAACTACCAAATTGTCTCACTTTAAAGCAGACAGCCAGCTGCCATTAAAATGCATTAACACTACAGTGAGAGGTGCTCTGTGGCAAGGCATGGACTTAGGCATGGATATCCAGTATCTCTAAGTGGTGTCCCAAAACCAGTGGAAATAAGCAAGAATGTTCACTGTCTCTTAAGGGAAAAAAAAATTAAAACAAACCCTTCACGTATTCTTAAACACATTTCTGCTAAATATTTTCTCTTTGATGTATTTCAACCCTTTGTAACAGTGTTCCAGCTGGCTGTAGTCCTGTTTCCGTGCTGTTAACTTGCCACCGCAGTTGAAAATCTCATTAAAAAGAAAAAGGAGAAACATCCCCCACGTACAAAAGGACCAGACTGAACCAACCTCACTGCAGTGTGCAAATATAGCATGCATGGTAGATGATTTGTCAAGTATTTTTCCAGAGGAACTATCAGTGGTTTCTTAGTACACAATTATGTAAATGACTGAAAGTACTGTGTGAAAATGGTGAAATTCAGTACACACTCTGAGTATACTAACAATACTCAATGCCATTCATTCCCCAATCCCAAATTTTCTAATTATATGTCCATAAAGTACATATTAATATGTATGAGATAAATAATGATAAATTAATAGTATCTGCTGCTTTAATTTGCACTTATAAATTGGCAAAATCAAAGAAATCAAACAAAAAAAGAAGCATATTTGCCCACATAATATACCAGCTTGTAAAAAACTCTTTATATCCACTAAATTTAGTGTCTTTCTCAGGTAACATCTTGAATCTTAAAACAAGTCTAGAGGAAATTATCTTTAGTTTGTCTTTACAATAACCTTTAGCATTCTATAATTGAAGGGGAATTCTGCACTGGGTGTTATGCTTACTTTAAACTTAAGTAATTCTGATTACTAAAATTTGACACAAGCTTTATTAGCCTAATTACCTAGATATTTTTGTGTATTTGTGCTATTGCATCATAGCTCCAGTATTCTTTATTTTTATTTCCTCAGTAAATCAGTCCACTCTGAAAGTAAATTCTCCTTTATGTTGTCTGCATGCACAGAACATTCTGGTTTCCTTGTATTAATATTCTTTTTTTCCTTAGTAGATTATTTATGATCACAAATAGAGCATTCTTCATACTCTTCTTTCATTCAATAAAGTATAGCTACCTAGGCTACAATAGATATGGTTTGAAATCAACTTGTGCCTAAATGGATATAGATATGTAATTCTGCCCCCTTTACTGATGCCCTTAATAATCATGTTCAAATGCTTAGTAATTCAAAGCTGTATCAGGCAAGCCTCAAACTCAAAAGTAGGACGCATTTCTTTGCCAAGACAGAATCAAGCACTGAACAGGCTTCCTAGAGAGGTGGTCCATGTCCCTAGACTGTCAGTGTTTAAGAGGCATTTGGGCAATGGCCTTGATAATATGCTGCAGCTTTTGGTCAGTCCAGAAGTAGTCAAGCAGTTGGACTAGTTGGACTGTACATCACTTCCAGCTAGAACCATTCTATTCTATTCTATTCTATTCTATTCTATTCTATTCTATTCTATTCTATTCTATTCTATTCTATTCTATTCTATTCTATTCTATTCTATTCTATTCTATTCTATTCCATTCCATTCCATTCCTTTTTCTTTTTCTTCTTCTTCTTTTTCTTTTTCTTTTTCTTTTTCTTTTTCTTTTTNCTTTTTCTTTTTCTTTCTTTTTCTTTTCTTATTCTTATTCTATTCTATTCCTAAAAACTGCTGTTGCTGAATGAATAGATAACAAAAGTGCTTAGTCCTCCTTGTTAAAAATTGTTACGCTTGATGTAAACTGATTAAAAAATCATCGGGTCAGATAAAGAGAAGAAGTAAAAGCTTAAATCTCTATCACTAGTGAAAGATTCTTCCAGACAGAGAGAGAAACAGGTTTAATCTCTGCCTTGGTAAAAATTATATACTATATGTTGAGATTATTTTCTTATCTACCTTTTCTGCCACTCAGGTTTTGAATTCTCTTGGCATAGAATAGATGCAGTGGGGTAAAATTAAGAATCTCGGCTTTCATTTAAAATATATATTTCTGTTGTGTTTTCAAGGAAGCCTTGAAAGCAAGCTAGTGCGAGAGGAAACAGAAAGGATAAAGGAGGACTAAATTCCTAACCTAATCTTTCAATCCCTGCTGGTAATTTAACACCATCAAAAAAAAAAAAAGTAGCTGCCATGTTCTCTAGTTACATTAGGTGGCACCATTCTCACAGATTTATTGTTTATGTAAAAAAGCTTAAGAACATTAATTCTGAAATTATGTTAATTAATTTGAGTATGAAATACCTTGGTAAAGCTGATGGTTGAATTGCAACTAATAGGAACATCTGACATTATTTACACAAGAAAGAGGACTTAAGTTTCATGTAAAAAAAAATCTCCATTGCTAAAGAAAAGGTGCAAGGAATAGCTAGCAGGAAAGCAGGAGTGTTGATGGATTTACCCGTAAACCTTGCTCTGTAATAGGCTTATTAAGAAGCCCACAATTCACTCTTCATCTCTAAACAGGTTCTATTCCCAGAAAAATAATAGCTAAAACCCCTTAATGATTCAACTCATTTAGCTGGGTTATGACAGTTTGCCAGGACCTTTTCATTCTTCGCTTATTAATGGAGGAATTTCTAAAAAATTTGGGAATTGCCAGTTCCACTTTGCAACATTCATCACTATTTTGTAGTGTGGTTCTCCTTGTGTTAAAATGAAGTTAGAACTTTTAGAAATGGAATGAAGGAGAGGGTAGGTGGTGAGAGCAGCCAACATCAAATTCAATTAAGATCAGCCTCTTCTCAAATCATCTCCATGTCTGGCAAGGCATGGACTTAGGTATGGATATCCAGTGTCTCTAGGTGGTGTCCCAAAACCAGTGGAAATAAGCAAGAATGTTCACTATCTCTTAAGGGAAAAAAAACCCCACCAAATCCTTCATGTAAACACATTTCTGCTAAATGTTTTCTCTTTGATGTATTGCAACCCTTTGTAACAGGGTTCCAGCTGGCTGTAGTCCTGTTTCCATGCTGTTAACTTGCCATCACAGTTGAAAATCTCATTAGAAAGAAATTCCTAAAACACTCATGACACTAGAGCTCCTGGTCTTGAGAATTCTTGTAAGAGTTTAATTTTAAAACTCAGTGTTTAGTTTTAGCAAATTTGGAAAATTACATACAGTCTATCAGATAGAAACAGGTGGGTGTGAACTGCCTAAATATTTTAGGACCTCAAAAGAGAAGTGACTTTCTGTTTCATTGTTCCATCTCTAGGTTAACATACTAAGAACTCATTAAATCACTTTAAGAAACCTGTTTGTCATGGCCTGAGTAGCTAGAATCAAATTTATAAAGGCAAATAGATGCTATTTGAAATTTTCATCCACGTACATTACTGCTCTTATTGCTGATGATCCTCTGATACCAAATTTCACCCCAGTGGGACCTCATGCCATTTACCAAGGTTCACAGAGACAGGTGACCCAAACAGCCTGTGATGAATGCCCCTCCACTTCGTTTATGTCAACACAAAAAAGCAATGACAATTCAAAGTTATGACTTTGGGTAGATGATTTAGGTAAAAAGAATGTTAAAGTATGGAAGGCCCTAGATACCTAGCCATAAAATTATTATTAAATCTATCATAGTATTTCAGTACTAAGTGAGACTGGACTGATTACAGGACACACACACTATTTTCTTGTGCATATTGCTGCTTCAAATCTGAATTAAGGATGACTGATCTATTTATTAAAAACAAACCCAAGAACTTGTCTCAAATAACAATGATAAAGTTAGAAAATATTGCAAAGTCATTGAGTATGCATTTTCTATCGCTCTAAAAAAAATACATTGGTGTCACTCTTAGTGTTTTCAAAGAAGTGCAGCAAAATTTTGCTGAAAAATGCTTTTAGACAGCAAGGGTTACCAGATCACTCTAAAGTGCCTGAGTTCCTACTGTTTGTAAAATAATTTACAGAGCAGATATAATGGGATTTTCAGTCAGTTGTAGAATGGTAACATGTAGCTGACCAATGCATGGCATTTATACGAGTTACAAGTAATCCGGATATGTTTTCAATAGAGCAAACCACAGTAGTCCTGGAAAACAGATTTACTCCCACAAACCTGTGTATTTCTTACACACTTAATGGGGTAATAATACAGTCCCTTACCTAGAAGGCAGAGGAAAAAATCAGAGGCTTGTTCCACAGGTTATGTTACAGGACTGTCTCTGCAGCTGTAAAAAAGAGGCTTGGCTATAAAAGCCAACCACGTCCATTAAAAGCAGTCAATACATACAGCAGCATATACTGCAGTACAGAATGTAGTGAGTGTTCCTTCTTGCTGCAGTTTTGCACATTTACTTGTGGTAATAGAAGTCAATTTCACAAATGTCATTTATCATTTGTCATAGTGTTTTAAGCAAACATCCTTGAGGCTCAGCCACTGAATGAAATATTCATTACCTTTTGGATGTAGGAACTGGACAAAGTAAAGTGAGCATGCTGCCTCTGATGCTTTCTAACACACACATTTAGTGTTTCTAGCCTAACCATTGGAAGACCGTTGGGTCAAGGCTATACAAACAGATTTATATATTGTCATTAATGTTCTTTTAATCTTTTAAATAATGATGATTTAAACGGTAGCAGGTGTTCCAACAATGGTATGGAAACTTCCATGTGCACAACAGATGAATGGATTGAAGGCACACTCAAATCAGTTTGGGAGGCCCTCTAGTAGTGCACTCATGGTCCATCATCCTTCCTTGCCCACAGTGAACTGTGTTTTGTACATGCTCATGTGCCAGGTGGCATTCAGGGGTCAGAACAGGCCAGGGACCAGTTCTAATAAATGGTTTAAATATGTCAAACCCATTTTGGAAGGCACAAGTTATTAGACATAAGAGCATGAGTCAAACAGCTCCAATCAGCCTGAGGATTCAAGACCTGTTCTTGGCCGTATTTATGTACTGATTTACATTTAGTCCAACAGTCCAGTGTGGGTGAAGGAGAAGATGGTATAGCACATAGAAGGCTATCAAAAGTGTGGCTCCTATGAGCTCTGCCATGGCCCTTTGAAAGAATTTGGTTGCCAGATCATTTCCTGCAACTCTGATAAGAACAGTGAGGGACCTGCCCATTTGTGTCATCTCTGTAAGCTTTTTGTAATAAGCTAAACAAAATTGGCATAGATTGTTAAATAGAGACATAATGTTGATTGTAATTTCTGACTGACTTTCCTTGCTGCCTTATCAGGCCACACCTAACATGTCTTCTCCAAGCAGATTACTTTCTTTCCCACATGCAGTCCAGTGGTTCAAATTTCTACTCATAAATAACTCCCTTTACCCTGTAGATATTTCTAATGATGAATGAATAATTTTCGTAGATACTTTCATTTTCAACAAGTTTCTGACCTTCCAAATATAATCCATAGAGGTAATGAGGAAAGACTTCCTATCTGCTTAGATGAGGAGGTGCCAAATGCCCAATTCTTTGCTACTGATTCAGCGTAATTTAGAAGACAATTTTTTTCCCAGTGATCTGTATAGCAGGTTGATCTAGTCAAGCATAAGAACTCTAGATGTAGGAGCCTCAGGTAAAAGTCACTACAAAAACAGCGAAGAGGAGCCTGACCTGCATTGCAGTGAACACTCCGAGGCAAACTGCATGGACAGAAGTGCTCTGCAATTCTTTCTTTTTCTCAGATAAGTACTATTCTATGCTGGTTCCCCTTCTAGTCACAGAAAGCCAGTATAGGGTTAAAAGCGTTCTAAGACATGGACAGATTTTCTGAGTTCCCCAAAGTCAGTGACAGAAGCATATTTACTCTGTGAGAAAAGTACACGTGATACACCTGACAAGGGTAAAGCAACAGCTTAAAGTAACAATGAAGCTTGCAAAGCTTTTGCAGAAGATATCTCAAAAGCTTAAAGCTACAGTTTTCTCACAACTTTCCTGAACCTGTATGAATTGCAGTGGACATAATCATTACAACTTTGAAAAAAACTGGGAAGATTTTCACAGGAAGGAAGCAAGGTGTTGCAGTAATGAGCAATGTAGGGACCCCAGACAGGTGCAAAAGAGCGCTCTTTGTTGGCAAAAACCCAGCCTGTTTAAGCAGTTAGCCAGTTATCTGTTTATATACTTATAAACTTATATCAGTTTAAGGCACAACAAGCCCACATCAACCAACCACCGTACACCACAACGTGGATATGCAGCAGTCACGCAGGACGTCTCTCACATCTCTCCACCCCCTATTCCAGCTGAGTCACTCTCCCATAGTTCCCTTCTACTTAGCCTAAATAACAGGCTGGAGCCATGTTACAAGACCTTCCTTTTATAAAGCCTTACCTATCAATTGCAATTCCCCCTTCCTTGTTTATGTGTTGCACAACTAAAACTGTCTGCACCGGTAGAGCCATTATCTTATAAAGACTACTGTTGATCATTCGTTGCACACAAAATAAAACACATGGGGTACATATCACAAGCATTAAGAACATATCGAGGATAACTATGCTATACATTACTAAGTGTTCAAGCCATGCCTCGAAGCCGAGGTTGTTGAGCCATGAAGACATCCCCCACCAATCACCTTCATCGTGTTACAGTAGCAGCTTAGTGAGCTGCTTAAGACTACTGGTACTCTTATGAATGGACTTTGAATGGTCACTTTAGTTCATGCAGCACATGCCGTCAAAATCTTCGCACCCATGGCCTTGAGTCAGCAGCGAGAACTCAATGGCTGCTTTGTTTTGCAGTGTTGCATGTTGCACTGCTTTAACGTCAATTAGCATTGCTGAAAGGCACAAATGGCATTAGATTCCTTTGCAGCCGAGCTTGTTTAAAGAAGGCAAAGCGTGAGCAGTACCAATTGCTGGTATTAAGCTGCCAGAGATGCCCTCTGTGGTGTTCCAGAAAGTTACCGTCGGATCACACTTCTCTCTGAGAACCCGTGTGCTGCGCCTCACCTGACGCTGTGCTGCAGCTGTTAGAGCACTCTGATTTGGATGAAACGAGGTTAGTTGGCCAATGGTGCAAGGTCTGCCAACAGCTTTGCCTGGCATACCTTTCCAGACATGTTCCCTCCATATTAGGAACAAGTCCAAGGGGAGAGCAATATTGCTGATGCCAGATGTCAGTCAACTTCCCAAGGTTCGATTGCGCCACAAGGAAGTGCTGCAGAAAATACCTTTAGGAGAGACATCGAAGTTAACACTGTTCATATGAACATCAAATGTATCATCAATGTAAAAGCATAGCGAGGCACGTGAAGTCCTTAGCGCATCTAGTTCAGCTGTAAGAGCAAATCTGGAAAGGCGTGCGTTCTTCTCAGATCTTTGTACCATGTCTCATCCCATACTGCAGCCTTTCGCCAGGTGTCCTGGCACCACCACCTAGGCTGCAATATACTTGGGGCTGTGCAGTTTTGCTGCACACTTTCATTGTACAGCTTACCAAAATGCTTCTTGCCAATGGGTACCCCTACCAAGCACGTGCAAAAGGGATCACGAGGGGCTGCCAGAGAGATGCACATATTATCAGTGTGTGTAGCATTTGCAAGGGTGATCTGTACATTTGCACAGTCCAGTGCGGGGGGTAAGACACTTGCCTTTGCCAGTCAGGATGATGCAACAAAGGGTTGTACACACAGCGAAGGAATCCCTTTCATGTGGTGACCTGTGGAGACACAAGCATAACCACTTCCCCACATTAACAAGTCTAGAGGTCCTGCTCACTGCCCTGTTACTGGGTCCTTTATCATCACTGGAGGCCTGGGATAAGCCTTTGTATCAAAAGAATTTTGCCTTTTGCATGCTCTTTGGCCAGCTTCATCCCGATCCAGGAAATTGAGAACGTACAGGGCTTTTGCTAACTATTGTGTGGGCACTCCAGGAAGGCTTATTTTTGACATAAGAGCTATTTTTCTACCAAACTTAAAATACCTGCAGGGTGATGCTGGAGACCTTTATAGAATAGACCTTCAAAGTATTACCATGAGCAAAATGGCACTTTTTTCCTAGGCTCATTTATTAAAGGAGCTGAATTATTTGTCTGACATATTCTGGAATTCAGCCAGAGGCACAGGAAAGATATGAAATGTTTTGGCCTAAACTTGGTGCTTGAGAAAGGTATAAACAATTAAAATCTGTATTGTATAATGGGAATGGAGGCTGTTCTCAGTGGTGTCTTCAGTGGTGCATAGTGAGTGGTGCTGCTCACATCATATGTAACAGACACACCGTTCTCACCCTGATGCTTCTCTTGCCGTTATTGCAGCAGGCAAAATGATCTTTCAGTAGAAATACCAGCCTAGTGTAAAAGGTCATTAATGATCTCTTCTATATAATATTCATTTGTGCTCCGCTTAGCATTACATTTTAATTAGTAGCTCAAGAAGCAACCAGGAAATAAGCATCATCTGCGGGCATTCCTAACATTATTGCCTAGGACATCTCCGAAGTAGACCACAATCCTCCCAACAGCCTGAGAGACAAGAAAAGATTTGAGAAGTAAGAGGTGTATATCAATCTTTCCTGTATGCCAGCTGAAGCTACCAAGATGTACATGCCACTATGACTCAGCAACAACAAACCTGCATTTCCTCAGGCTTTGGGCATTTGACATTAGAATGACTCATTGTCCATATGGAGAGCTGAGGAGTCATTTGCACAACTGCACCAGAGCATCTTTAAAAGAACTTAGGGAAATAACTGCAGTTCCAAGGTGTTCTTTTTCTGATAAATTTTCTTAGTTATTTCAGTAACCTCTCTGTGATTATTTCAACAGTGAGGTACAGCTGCTGGTTGTGGCTCCACAACTCTTACAAAACAGTATTGCATCTCTTCTTACAAGTTATTATGGCAGCAACTTTCCACCAAAGCTTTGCTATTTGGCAATAGTAAAACAACTAACACACAAATACGTTAATGTAAGTGTCATCACTGAATTGTGGAGAAAAGGAGCTGAGCTTTATCCTACAGGGCTGGGGATTTTACATGCCTAGGAATGAGAAGCAGATCCCACTGCACCCAAAGAACAGCCTGCCTTCAGCTCCAGAGCAGTGCCACGCTTCCTGGCACAACCATGCAGCAGGCTCAAGGACCTCTCAGCTCCAATGAGGAGTTTGAAATCAAAAACACATGCTAAAATAAGCAAATCTCTCCATCCATGCTTTGAAAGGAGGCCACAGTTATCCATCCTCAATCAAGAAGTGCCACACAGAGCACAAATTTATTCCTTAGAAGAACCACTCTTTGTTACTCTTTCTCCTTCATCAGGGCATATAAGCATTAGCATCTGGACTAATACTCCCACAAAAAATAACAGACCCTTACTGTCCAAAGGTCACCTACATCAAACTGTGACATCAGTGATGTGAAAAAGAAGAGGGTTGAAATCTGATGGAGGTTCTTAAACTGTCACGTAACAAAAGATTTCAGTCACTTTTTCAAACCAATAAAGTAACTAACTACAAAATTAAAATATGACTATAATATCACTTAGGTTGCAAGTCCTTTTGCTGTCATTTACCATTTCAGCCATACAACTATGGGATTGCAGCTGGTGTGTGACCATCCATGGGGGAACGCAAGCTGTAGAACTGAGGTCTGATAAAGGAAGACAGGAAACACCAGATAAAATATTTCCTGGCAACCTTTATTCCATTCCTTGTGTAACTGTATTTCAATACAGTCTTTAATTAAGTAACCATATCCTATTCTTCCCCTTTTTTTTGACTCTAACATTTAATGCAGAAAATTAATTCCCATAGTAGTTAGATTAATGTCTCAGAGGCAACCCTCGGTTGTGGTGATCCCTAGCTTCTGTGCAGTTTGATCTTTCATCCTCAACTATATTTTTCACAGGTTTGGTTTTTATTACATGTGCCTTTTTATGAACAGATAACATCAAAGTTAGGTGAATTTTGAGTGTTTTTACTACAGCTTTGCAGGTAGCAGAAGCACTTTTTGCTTTTAGTGCATCCCAGGCTTGAAGAACAACACACAACGACACAAGAAAAGTTTCAATGGTTGGTTGGTCTCTTTCCAGACTAAAGCTGTTCCTACTAAACACTTAAATGTGATGATTTTTCATGTGGGATGTTGCATTTGCACGGAAAATTGGGGGGGGGGTCGGAAGTGGGATACAAGCATCTGAGCTGTAGTTTCCACAAGACATGAAAGTAACTCAACATAAAATCCCCATAGTTTTAAACATAAAAGTTTGAGGTTGAAAATTGATGAGGTCAAGCTCACACCTGCAGCATTCAGTATTTCACTGAAAAGCCAATATGTTCTTCAAGAGAACAAAATCAATCCTCCTACTAATTCTGCTTCCAAGTGTCAGCCTGCACTATGTGAAAATGTTACCAGACAATGACAGGACAGCAGAAAACAAATGAAACAAAATTCTCTTCTCGGTGTACTTTAACTTCCATATGAATTTTAAGAGAAGAAACTGTTTGTAGTTTTGCTAACTTAGCCTGTAGTAGCTCCTTTGCGGTTATAATGAACTTTTAGGGGTGGGATGATGTCCCTGAAGAATACTATGTTTCTGTCCCTGCCAGTCAATGTCTCCAAGTATTGGAAATACAACCTTTTTTCTTTTTTTCTTGGCAAAGCAAGAAAATTTGATATTTGCTGTTTATGTTTAATGCCTGCTTAAAAGCATCTTTTTCCAACACACCACTGATCAAAAAACCTGTAAGCTTTTTTGCATTGTCCTGAGGAAGTTAATTCATTCTGCTCTAGTCTATGGATAATACAATCCAAATCTCAGGTTTGCACTTCATAGAACTGTGTGACTCAGCTGTCATGGCTAATTCTATTTTTGTGTGTCCATACCTTCAGCCTGTGCTTCTGGGTTTGGCTGCATTCAGGCAGATGTTCTTCATTTTGGCCTCTCTTTTCAGTCTCATAACTAAGCCCAAAGTGAGAACATAAAAGAAACCAAATAGTCCAGGATTGTGATGAAAAACAAATTCTTAGATTTCTTAGATCTAATTAACCTATGAAGGTATTTAATCAATCAAAGGGGATTCAATGCTACTATATGGGAACGTGGGAAATATTTGAGACTTACAAAGTTTTATTATGACACAAACTTTTGGCTGATGGGCTTTTGTATGAAATTCTTTTACAAATATTTAGGAAATCTGATTTTTCAGTGTACTGCCCTGAGACTTTTTATGGCTCACACCAGATATCCTATGCCTGGAGCTAATAAATAGCTGCAATAGCAAAATTAGAAAGGCAATACTGTAGATTCTTATGTCAGTCTTCCTTTCCAAAAGCTACTGAAATGCCTTTTTCTCCATTAAAATCAGATGTTTTATCAGAAATAGTTTGATATAGATTGCCTGTACTATCTCATTGCTCTATTAGTTTATAGGACAGGGAACCTACTGCACACAAGAGCCCCCTCTAAACAATCTATTCAAGAAATGGCAATTAATAATTGCTTTTGCTTTCTTTATCAAATCCACTACTGTGCACCAAGTATGACTCTTTCAGACAATCTCTGTTGCTTTGTGGAAATATTTATTGAGAAAAACATTCTCTCTTTATGGTGTAGTTACAGGGTTATTTTGTTTTTATTATGGCTCTCATTTTTACTACTATGAAAATAAACATATGCATGAAAGCTGGATTTTTGTTACTTGAGAATTAATCAAAATGCCACCAGTCTTTTTGCATTAATGTAATGATTTTTATGTTTGAAGAGCAATAAAACATCTGTTAACTATCTACCATAATACTATACCACAAATTAATTCTTTTTACATGAACATCATAAAGGTATATGTGATATTGCAGTAGACTGTCATGAAAAATACTATTGCAACACACATGCTTATGGTAATTTTATATGGGAAATAACTGCATGCCAGGAGGTGAACTTCAACTCTTTTTAATAAACCTGAGGAAAAACCAGCAAAGCACAAAAACCTACTGACCTTTGCTGCCTTCAAATAATTGTTGCTTCCTGCAGTCCTGCTTTGGAGTTTTAATGTCATGTGTAAGTGAATCTAGGGCTCAGGAATGAAATCCTACTTGCAGAAGATACCAAAGGAAAAAAAAAAATATTTTATTAACATACTTGTCCTCGTTTTGTTGCACAAGTTGTTGCAGCCATTGCAAAACTTCCATAAAGAAGAATTTTTAGAAATTAATTATCTAAGAGAATAAATCATATTGTTAGCTTTTAGTGAACAAAACAACTTTATGAAAATGTTTCCATATTTTTGTGCCTAATGCAGCCTCAGACAGTTATTAATTTACACAGGAATAGCACTGTAATCAAAGCTACTGTCCCTTTAATCTTCACTTTCTCATAATCCAGGCCTTGCATCCAGTTTTCTAATTTTCTAGTACAGTCTCCTTTTTATACAGACTGACTCCTGTCAAGGATCTAAGGGGAAATACAGACCACATCATGTATCCTCATTAAGATGTTTCCTATCCCTCAATACACGCATAACTTAATCACCTTAAAAAAGTCCCAATTATTTCTGCTTGAAATCCCCATGAAAAATGGACCATCCATCACAAAATAGTGTTTTCTTTACATTGACAGTACATCCTCTTACTTATAAAGCAAACCTTTCATCATTCATGCTTCTTCCCTTTTCTCTACCAGAGAAAATCCTGAGCAGGATTTTCATGTAAAGAATTTCCACATGATTTCGAGTATATTTTGGACTCTTCAAATAATTCCTCAAAAGCTTGCCAAACTCCATGCCCCCAAGACAAGTTTCAGGGGTATCAAAGAGGATCTTCTAGTTAGTTCTTTCTTCCTCACAGGAATTCATAGAAGCACTTTACTTCTATGTGCTTGAAAAACTAAAATAACTAAAATAATTTTTGAAAAAAACTACAACTTCTTCTTGTACTGGCCCTCTGAAATTCACCTGCCTGTCAATTTTGAAGACGGAAGAAAAAATTAGTGCAGAAAAATAGTTCTTTTTAATGGAAATATCCCTCTCCTCCTCTGCCCCCCTCTCCCTTCCCCCAAAAAATTTAGTTCTATGGGAAGGTAAAAATTTTGGAGCACTGAAATATCTGTTTCTAAATGTTGTTATTGTCACGTAAATTAATCTTCTTGGCCTATCTCTGGTCAATGTTCCTTCTTTAGAAAATCTGCTGCTGCTGCTGGTTTGCAAAGGTAATTTGCCTACCAAGTTTGCAGGTCATGGCCAAGTCACCAAGTGGTGCTTTCCACCTGATTAAGCTGTGGGACACGTTCCAGTGTGCAGGTCTGGAAGCACATGATAACCCTATCTAAATCTTTAGCCAGGTGAAAACTGAGAACACCTCAGGTGCCCTCAGCCTCCACCTGAAGGCAACCTGGGCACCTGGTCCAGAATGTGGTCCCTCTCCACATCAGCAGCACCCCAGCCTGTGCTGTGGGTCCTCACAGGAAATGCTTCTTCCTCCTTGATCAGATATAGCTGAAGTCTTTACACACATATGAAGGAGGAATTTTGTTTAAACAGCTTTTCATTACAAACACAAGTTCTGCAAAATCTGGAAGTTCAATTGAAAAAGTATTTTATAGTGAAAAACGCTGAAACATGACAATTCTCTTTATCATGAACATAAAGATTTGCTAAGTAATGAATTCCAACTGTATCTTCAGGAGCCTTGTGATCTAGAAGCTTTCATTCTCCTTTATCTCCTAGGAATCTTCCTGGACAAATGACATTTCACATGATTTACTGGAAACATCCTTCACTGTAGGGAAGAATGGCATTTATTTATAAGAACACAGATTTCATCTGATGAGGTTTTAGTTCTATTCCTCTCTTTCCCCTTTATTAAACCACATTTCTGAGGTAGAGGACTGGGACATCCAGGTCTGAAACTCACTCACACTTTGGAAAGTCTTCAGGCACTCTTGGGACTATAGGAGACATGAGTTCCAGATTGATGTACCATCCATATCTGTGTATTTTCATATGGTAAATTCACAGCATCAGTTGAGCACCCTGTCATCTTTAGACTACCCAAAGCTGTGCCTTACCCTAAAGACTGGCTCTAAAGTAGAAAGCATACAACACATTTTCTATGACTTCGGATTTCAGCACACCACTCATTGGGAAGTCCTGGATCCATCACTCCAGGCACCCACCTGTAAATCCTGGATTACTTACAGATAATGGCCACAAAATTCCCTCCCTTCATAGAATCCAGGACCCAGGAGCCAAAGAAAGCCAGCAGAATATGTTGACCTGAGGCTGAGGTTCAGAGACTAAGAACAGTGATAATGGGCAGAGATGACTTGCTGGTTTTACTGCTTAGGAGGATTAACACAGAGAATGTTAAAATCTGTTAAAATGTATTAAATCTGGGCAAGCTGGATAGATGGGCTGAGGCCAACGGTATGAGGTTTAATAAGACCAAGTGCCAGGTCTTATACTTTGGCTAGAGCAACCCCAGGCAGAGCTACAGGCTGGGGACAAAGTGGCTGGAATGGGGCCCAGTGGGAAAGGACCTGGGGGTGCTGGTCAACAGCAGCTGAACATGAACCAGTGTGTGCCCACGTGGCCAAGAAGGCCAATGGCATCCTGGCCTGGATCACCAATAGAGTGTGGCCAGCAGGCCCAGGACAGGCATTGTCCCTCTGTACTCAGCACTGAGGTGAGGCCATACCTCAAATCCTGTGTGCAGTTCTGGGCCCTCACTGCAAGAAAGAAACTGAGGGGCTGGAGGGTGTCCAGAGAAGGGTAAGGCAGCTGGTGAAGCACCTAAACAGTGAGTCCTATGAGGAGCAGCTGAAGGAGCTGTGGGTTTTTAACCTGGAGAAGAGGAGGCTCAGGGATGGCCGTATAGCTCTCTACCACTCCTTGAAAGGAGATTGTAGCCAGACAGGGGTTGTCCTCTTCTCTCAGGCAGCCAGTGACAGGATAAGAGGAAATGGCCTCAAATTCCATCAGGGGAGGTCCAGACTGGACATCAGGAGGAATTGTTTCACAGAAGGTGTTGTTAAACAATGGAATGGGCTGCCCAGGGAGGTGGTTGAGTCACCATCCCTGGAGTTGTTCACAAAATGACTGGACATGGTACTTGGTGCCACAGCCTTGTTGACAAGGTGGTGTTTGGTCAAAGATTGGACACCATGATCTTGGAGGTCTTTTCCAACCTAATTCTGTAAAATCATGGAATCACAGAATCAATAGGTTGGAAGAGACCTTCAAGATCATCGAGTCCAAACCAGCCCTAATACCTCAACTAAACCATGGCACGGAGTGCCACATCCAGTCTTTTTTTAAACACATCCAGGGATGGTGACTCCACCACCTCCCTGGGCAGGCAATTCCAATATTTTATCACTCTTTCCATGAAAAACGTTTTCCTAATATCTAACCTATATTTCTCTTGGCGCAGCTTAAGACTCTGTCCTCTTGTTTTGTCAGTTGCTGCCTGGAGAAAGAGACCAACCCCCACCTGTCTACAACCACCTTTCAGGAAGTGGTAGAAAGGTCCTTTCACTCTTTAGTCAAACTACTGTTAGTTCAGTAATATCCACTTATCTTCGTAATGGATGACTCGCATCCACGCCTGAATTTCCACATATTTCAGTCTGACTCATCACTGTTTAAGTTGGAATTGTTCTGTCTCACAGTTTTTGCAACTACACTGCTAGTCCTTGCTTACTCATACTAATAGCTTTGTCATGGCCTCACATCTCCCCCCTCAGTACCTTTCCAGCATCTGTGAGCAAAAGCCAATGTTTTCTGTCTGAGACAGACTGGAAGACATTGCCTCCTCCATGAAAGAGGAATCTTTGGTCCTCAGAAAAGCCAGTCACAGCTTTATCACTACTTGCTGCTGAGCGTACACTACAGCTGATCTAAAAAAGCCTTGGAAGGTGCTTGAGAATTAGAGCTTCTGGCAAGGCAAAGAAGTGGCAGTCACTCCCCGCCGCCTCCAAGAACTCACATTCTACGAGGGGGATTTTCCTCTCATTTAAGACTGAAAACATTTCTGAGAGGAACAGTTTGTCCTCAAGTTGGCATAATGTGGCATTAAACATTTGCCACTTACTGTTCTGCAAGCTGTTAAGCTTCCTGTGAAAGCAGTAAGATACCACAGAAGCACCCTTTTGTAAACAGTGTCCTACATCATTTTATTAAAGTACTGTGGCAATACTTATCTGGGAACAAAACAAGGGGAAGTTGCATCACTATGTGGGCTCCAAATTAGGCAAGGGGAATTATTAGCCTAAATTAACACAGAAAAACAAATTATATGCAGCCAGGAAGTATTTTACAAGGAAGATGTAGTAAAGGAAAGATACGACTTTAATGATAAGTATAAGAGATAGGATATACAGATTAAAAGAAAGGAAAGGTGTAATTTGATCTTAGTCCTGAGTTGTAATTAAAATGCAAAATAAAAAGAATACCAATGAAAATTTCAATACACTCTGAAAAAGGAATAGAAATAAAGGAGAAATGCACTTATTATGGAGATTCTGGAGAACATTCCAAGTGAGCAAGAAGTCCCTTCTTTTCCAACTGTACAAGGACACCAGCATCATACTTGGCAACATCAGCCCCTTGCTTTGCTAAGGCCATAGTTATCCTTACTCAGTAAACTGTAGAGCTTATTAGGAGTCTTGAATTATAACCCTAATTACTATGTGCTTCACAAGCCCCCTACTGCTAACAATCTAATTACAACACAAGAATTGACAGATAAACATAGATGAACATCATTCAGTGAATCCATGTGGTACTTTCTAGTCTAGCATCTCCATAAAAATAGGAAAACACACAAACTTTCTTACTCCCCATGACAGACATTGGTTGAAAAATACGTGTATCCTAACCACTACCATCTGCACTCTAAATGCATTTCTTGCAGGTTTCTGTTTTTCTGAGTGGACCTCAGTAAATGCAGCACAATGAGAATCCAGTACTTGTCTGTATCTCTGCAAATGTGATCAGGTTGAACCTGCTCAAGAGGTGGCAAGTAAACCATGTAATAAACCAGTAAAAGCACTGCACTACTTTACAGAAGATTAAACATGCCCAGAACTTTTTTAATACTGAAACTGGCTAGACCAAAATATCCAGAATGTCAGCACTAGTGACAACTCTGTCCCCAAAGCATCGTAGATTGCTTTCAAACTGCCAAGAGGGAACGGTGTCCATTCTGTACTAACTCCCAAGTAGTGCCCAAGAACTGCTGGGAGGAGTCTGAGCTGATCCAGCCCAAACGAGGGACAAGGTTAATGATCTAGCACTACAGATGACTGAGTTTATTACTCTGGAAGATTTAGAGTAAGAGACACCTCCCATAGCACTAACCTCAAGGAAGTCATGAGCAAGAATTAATCAGAAAACAATGGTGCTTTCAGGGATTTACTGCAAAAGCACATTAATTAGACTGCACCCCTGAATGTACCAGAGGCCAAAACCAGATCAATACTCCAGAAAGCAACCTCCTAAAGGAGCTCTTGTTCAGCAGAACAGCGCTTGGAAGGGCAAACTCAGGACTGTAAGCTCAGAAAAGTTTTTCTTTTGTCTGTTTTTACAGCAAGGCAGCTGAGTGCTGCAGCGGGGGTGGCTGAGGAGGAAGACAAGGGCATCCCTATTTACAGACAAGACTGCACCAGAAGTGCCTGACTTACATAAGCAATTTGTTCTCTTGTTTGTGTAAGCAATCCAGCTAGACCACAAATACCATCCTGAGTGCTCAGGTGAAAAGTACTTGCAAGTCATTGTTCTGAGAAAATGCTCTGAAAAGCAGAGCCCAAGGCTGTGACATCAATTGCAGACCTCTGTATACCATGACTGGATGCTGGTGAGTCATGGCATGCATAAACCAGCAGCATTTGAGAAGACCTTCATAACCAGGTCCAGTAAAATTTATTGTTCTAAATTTGCAATTAACTCAGCTTAAATTGACATAATTGGGAGAATCTGACTCACAGCCTTTTTAAAAATAGGTGTATTTTAAAATCTCATTTATAAGATAAATGCATCTTCTGTTTCTGAAATGACATAAATATACTTTTGCTTTTTTAAATGAAGCTATGCTTCATTTCACCCAGTAAAGGAGCCAAACCCTAGTTTATTAGTACTTGGTCTATGTCTGGCTGAGAAATGAATCAATACCCTTAAATCCTGCCCTAAATGAACTTTTGTGCTAAGTTGTGTCTTACAGCACAGCTGAGGATTTACATCAACACACTGACTCAGATCCTGCCTGGAGCCACAACTGGATTTTTGTTGCTGTTAGAGAGACCAAAGTCTTTCTTTGGCCCTCTCCCTCTCCCCTTTTTTTTTTTTTTTTTCATATAAAAGCACATACTCTAATTCTAATCTGGACTGCAGACCAACTTCCCCTGTGTCGAGGGAGCCGGCCTGGGGTGGCAGCTGGATGGGGCAAGAGCAGGTACTCGCTCAGCAGCACGGAGGTGTCGCCAGGCAACGAGGGTAACCATGGATACCTGCATCCCCGGCGGCCCGCGGGCTTCTGAGATTAGTCATTCATCTGGAAAAACACTTTAAAAAAATAAATAGTAATTAATGTGTTACAATGCAACACTGTCTCTGCATAAATGTTGTTGTAGTGACGGGATTCTATTTAATAGAACTTACTTTACTTGGAGCTGGTGCTTGCTCCACCTGAAGACTCTGAGGACTCTAGGTCATAGAATCATGGAATCACAGAATAGTCTGGGTTGGAAGAGGCCCTAAGGGTCATGTAGTTCCATGTACCCTGCCACGGGCATGGACAAGTTCCACTGGACCAGGTTACTCAAAGCTTCATCCAGCCTGGCTTTGAACACTTCCAGTGATGGGGCATGGTCTCTCACTTTCAAACATTTTGAGCTGCAGCATTACTGACAGAACCAGATCTCTGGCCAAGGGTCACATGTTTTTAAATCTTCACTAGAGAAATACCCTGAAGCTTAAAATGCTACAAGAAAAGCAGTAGAGTTCCTTTACACATAAATTGCCCAGTGAGATTGATTGTCCCTTCCCCAGCAGTCTGGCATTGGTGTTTGGTTGGAAGGTATAATTGTTTGCTGATTAATATCCAAGTTGCCAGTAATCATGTGCCCACAACTAATGCTCTCCCATCTTTCACACGTTGGAGGTTTCCAATTAGCAAAGGCGGCTCAGAAAGAGCAGCATCCTGGAGGCCACAGCAGCAGGACAAAGAGCAGCCAAGGTCACCAAGCACCTTCCTTTCAGCTCTTGCAGGAATGCGATTGTGTAAATACATGCGCATGATTTTAGCAAAGCCAGAAAACCTCCAAAATCCTTTGCAGTCTGTGGCCACTACACCCTGAGCAAAATTCCCTCCCAGTTCCAAGCCTGGGAACCCATTCAACCCTATGCTTATGTGCCTCATTGCACACACCCCCTGCAGTACTGGTATTACCAGTCTCTTTCTACCACTTCTTTCCCCTAATGCTGAATACCTGGCTCAATAAAATCAACCTGTAGTTAGCACAGGCATGTACAGGAGCATGGATTTGTCCTTGCACAAGTGGTGTACTCAAAGTGATTAGCTCAGTCATTTCTAATAGGGTCTTGTAAACAAATCATTGATTGCTGGTGCTTGAGGCATGTTGATTAGTGTTTGAGTTTACAGCAACAGCTCCTCTTGCTTCATCAGAAGAAATTGTACAAAACACATCAAGGAGATCAGCTGCCTAATAAAAAGTAATCTTTCTTATCATCTGTGATATGCTGGCTATTTTAAATGTGGATGTAAAGGAAGAAGCAAACCAAACAATGATAACACACATGCTATATATATTACCTATCTTGCCTTAATTAAAATAGTTTACTTTGTTTACTATTGGAATGAGGCAGGCCCTGTGACTTACTTTAATCTGCTTATTCAACTTCTTTATTAAAACTGTTCTTTTCAGCTGTGATCACTAAGCCAAATAATACACAGTATGAGCAAAAAGATTATTAAAATCTGTATAAACTATTTTGATCAGTCTTAACCAAAAGTTGAATTTGGCTTCAAACAATGAACCTTTTTTTTCTGTGAAGCCTTTTAGGAAATCCCACTGCAAAAAATTCTCGAGCTTAAATGGTAGCTACGGAGGATACCATTTGTTTGCTGGAAACATTTAGAAAATTTGATTTACTGTGCATCATAGAAAAACAGAGAAAGGAGAAAAAAATTTTTTGACTCAGTTTTACATTTGCAATACTGACACAGTCATAAACTACACTTTGATCAACCTTGTGGTTCAGCTTCAGTGATGCCAATGTCCTTGGACTAAAGTATTTGTAAGTAGCTCCATAGTTAAATAGATTTTGCTTCATGAAGCCTAAATGTATATGCACATCTCCACAGTGTCCTTGCACTCTCACGCATACTCATACAGTTAGCAGAGATTCTGATTTAGCAATCAGAAGAGGCTTTTCCTCAATCAAAGTTGTGAAGTTGAAGCCCCAGCAATGGGGTCTTTCATTGTAAATGATGCATCATGGAGAGCAAAAAGTTTTAGACTAGATAATTAGGATTAATATATTTTATACTAGGGTAACAGCTACCTAAAAACAACCCAAAGAAAGACTGGAACAAGATACCCTATAATGGATGCATATTGTCAAAACAATTTTGATTTAGTTGCTGGACTACAAACCGCATCACAAATTTATTTTCACACGACTTCCCAGACTTTCTGCTTTAGACTGGCTCAGAATTGCCTTGGCCTTTCTCAGAGAGTTACTGAATTTCTGTTTCCCAACTCAGTCAAAAGCAGAGTCACATCGGGCTGTAAAAAATGAATGAATAAATTATTTACTAAGTAAAAAAATCATATTCCTGAACATTGAAGCTGATAAAGTCTGTTTTCCTTATAAATCTGTGCCTTGAACTTGTTTAATTTTGGCCAGACAAGGCACGGGAAACACTGCTTTTCACAAACTGTGCTGCCCAAATGAAGTTTTTCATTCCAGGCTTCAGGTTCCTTTTTCATGCACATTCTAATAGAGTGTACATTCCTGTTGCAGACTTTAATTAACAGACTTCCTCTCCTCTAACTCTTAATTTCTTTGCATAAAGCTTGGGGCTTAAATATTTTTGAAATATTTACCGCTTTGTCAGAGTAGTAGAAATCAGACAGAACTTTCCATTTATTAGGGAAGATTCAAAAAAATCACCACATATGCAGAATTACCTCAGCACATGCAGTTGTACAAAGCTCATTTATTTTTGACAAACAAACAAACCAAACCTGAAAAAAAAATAAATTACAATTGTGGATTCCAAGATTGTTTCATTTTTAGTATAATCTGGCTTTGCTTCTTTGTGCCGTTATCACCTGGGAAGGTTTTGAAGACTGATTCTTGGTTCAGATTCCCCAGTGACAGCTATTAATCTCTTCATATCTAAACTATCTCTTAAAGCATGGAAAGCTTCTTTCTCACATCTTCTCTTCATTATTATCGATTCACAGAAGTGTTGGAGTTGGTTCTGAATGCTAAGAAGGAGCATCTCTTAGCTTGCTAATGAGGACAAACATAACATCAATACAACTCTGAGTAGTTTTAGAAGAATTTTCTGAGGTGATAAAACTGGTTCTTTACACAAGAAGGTGCTGAATATTCACACAGGGGAAAAGGTTGTTTGTGTGTTTCTTGTACATCTCTGCAATATTTATTTTTGAACACAATGTTGGAACATAGCATTCATACAGTGTGATCAAGTAAGTGCTTTTACATTTCAAACTGCATTAAATGGATCCTATTTCACCGCTACTGAGCTTGTGGCTGAGCACAAAATAGATTTCTCCCCAAGAGAATGCCTGGAATTGTCTGTTTTCCTTAATAATTTATTTCACTACTTAATGTCCTTCAATTTAATAGGCCAGTATCTGTAATAAACTGCATTATTAACATCTGTTTTCGCAACATTTTCCCCATGGGCTTCAATAAAGTCCAACACTATGGCACATAGTTTGTGAAATACAACAGTTCATGGACAAATTCAAGCACACTATAGTCAGGGTGGCTAAAATTGATCCCACTCACCTATAATCTGGATTTTGGGGCTGAATGTGCCTGGACCTGAAGGGACCTCTCATGCCACTGAGATTCCCTCACCTACAAGGAATATTACAGCTGCTGGACACAAACAGGACCCTCAGGCCTTGTATATACCAAGCTGGCCGACATTTGGTGCGTTACAGCATACAGGGAGGGCAGACACAAGGGCACATATGTCTGCAGCAGTGTTTTCCCAGTTCCTGATCTGAGCTCTGCCATACTCATTTAAGGGACATGGGATATAAAGCACAAGGTATTGGGAATACACATTTCCTCATTTTACATGACTTTTTGTCTTCCAGGGTCCATGAATTTTTTGCAGTCTTCGGCATACTTATCCAACCTCATCTGCACTGTTGATTATCTGGCAGCCTGCTGCTTCCCCAGCTTTTGAGACAAGGAAGATGTGGTTTCATCATCTTCCACAACAAAGGTGATGGCCAAGGTCTTGCACTTCTTGGGCAAGTTCTTCAAATCCCTAGCTGTTGAACAAAGACGGGTATTTCCTCAAATGCAGCTCAGGGCTGGGAAACTCCAAGGTGATGTACCTGCCTGCAATGAGTCCCCCCATGACAAAGTTTCAGCCACTGAACAAAGTGTAGTGTAGATGACCAGGCTGTGCCTAGTGTCCATCTTGCTGAAAATAGTTTTTAGATCTTAGGAAAACTCTAACTTTTCTTCAGAGATAAAAAGCAACTCTAGTTCACATAGTAAATACAATGGAAAATTGGGAGAGCTTGGCTCCTCAGTGATGGGCCCACTGTTGTGGCAAAGAAACAACCTCCCATCTAAGATATTTAGCAACAGTACGATGTGGCAACGAATCAAGAGTGGTCTTTTCTGTCCACTCCAAAATAGTCTAAAACACCAATCAATTCTCACTTAGACTACAAGGAAAAAAAACTTAGAAAAATTTGTCTACTCTGTTGATTGATTAGAATTTTGTAGCTTATTTTTTGAGGCTTTATTTGTGTAGGTTGGTGACCTTGGTAGGAAGGTGAATGGCATCTTGTAGGAGTGCCATCTGACTTACTTAGCTCTGGTGATATATTTCCTTTCTTTGTGAAATGCCAAACAAACCCAAAAACTAAGTCAAATATCACCCCTTATGAGAATTAGCTGCATAAGGGTCAGCTAACTTTATGAAGTTCTTTTTTCTGTGCAATTCACTTTCAACTTCTACGGTCACTAAAAATAATACTACTGCATCATCACAAATGTGTACCTACCCATGGTAATATGGCCATGTCATCTTTGACATCTGTAGGACTGCGAACTAAATTGTTGTATGATACCTTCTATCAACATAACGTGTTAATGTAACTTAACTGAAGGAAGGATTTTTAAGAAATCATAGAATCTTAAAATTATAGAATCACTAAGAAATTA
Organism: Nicator chloris; assembly: GCA_013400495.1. NCBI lineage: Eukaryota > Metazoa > Chordata > Aves > Passeriformes > Pycnonotidae > Nicator > Nicator chloris. The sequence goes on from WAAE01007944.1 coordinate 48,089, forward strand.
AACAAAAAATTAAACTAAAAATTAAATCAAAAATTATAGAATCATCATGGAAAAGACAACCAAGATCATTAAGTCTGATCTTTGGTCAAACACCACCTTTTTAACTCAACCATAGCACTAAGTGCCTTGCCCAGTTATGTCTTGAACACCCCATATGATGGTGCCCACCTCCCTGGGCAGCCTGTTCCAACATTTGTGATCACCTTTGTACTAATTTGAAAGCAAACCTGTGGGAGATTCCAAGTCAGAAACACAATTTAATAGGAAAATTAAAATAAATGCAATAATATAGAAACAGTGACAGAGTCAGAACACACCCTGATACCCGGTTGTTCAGGGTGTTGGTAGCAGTCCAATTAAACGGTGTCTGCAGTCCTCCTGGAGTGATAGATGTGGTTCTGTTGAAGCAGTGATTCTGTAGAAGCGTTTGATCTTCCTCTAAAGGTCCAGTGGTGTTTACAGAGCTCTTGTCCTCTGGGAATGCAGTGGATAAGGCTCACTGTGGTGTTCCATATCTCAGATTATATCCAGGTAGGAATGCTTGGCTCTTCCCACTGGGTGGAGCATCTCACAATGGGATGATGTCGTTTTATCCGTCGTGCAGTGAGACGCGATGGGCCGTTAGCAGAGGGAATCTGCGGGTGGGGAGGATGGGTCATGGAAGAGATAAAGAACACTGCCCTACCTGGTTTTAACAGCTTAAGAAGATGGTGATAGAATGCATACTTTTGGGTACATCTTACATTGTAACCTATTCCCCTGGCAGAACTTGGGTCCATTTCCTATTGTCCTGTCCCTGGCTGCCTGGGAGAAGCGGCTGACCCCCACCTGGCTACATCTTCCTTTCAGGCAGTTGTAGAGAACAGAAAGGTCTCCCCTGAGCCTCCTATCCTCCTGGCTAAACAACTTCAGCTCCCCCAGCTGCTCCTCATAGAACTTGTGCTTCTTTGCGTTTCTCTGGACTCGCTCCTGCCCCTCAATGTCTTTCTTGCAGTCAGAGGCCCAGAACTGAACACAGCACTTGAGGTGTGACCTCACCTTGAGTGCTGGTGCCAAGAACAGAGGGACAACCTCTTCTCTGGACCTGCTGGCCACTCTGTTACTGATACAGGTCAGGATTCCATTGGCCTTTTTGGCCACCTGGGCACACACTGGATCATGTTCAGCTGCTGTTGACCAGCACCCTCATGGCTTTTCTGCTGGGCAGCTTTCCAGACACTTTGTCCCCACAGCCTGTAGTGGTTTTGACAACAGTGCAGGATGCAGTACTTGGTCGTATTGTACCTAATACTGTTCATCTTGATACACTGATCTAGTCTATCCAAATCCTACTGCAGGTGATAAATCAGATTAAATTTTCATTGGTGAAATGTATGGAAGATTTCTGTCTTGATATTTTATTATTTATAGACATGAGTGGAACACAACAAAGACAAGCAAACATTCTAGTTTTGTATGTAAAGGCATCTGATATGTATTTATACATATCAAGCTTTCATATACACATAAGGAAAAAGGAGGTAAAAATATTTGTTCCTCATCTAGGCATCTTAAATTAGGAGTCAGGTTCATACATTTCACCAGAGATGTGATATTGAGAAATCTGGAGGATGAACAATTGGAAGTTAAAATTTACTTAAATCAAATTGCAAGATAACTGTTGTTTAATAATCTACTTTGATGTAGCTTATTTTCTGCGTGACACATGTTAAGCTATAAATTCAGAACTGTTCTTAGTGAGAGTCTGAAAGCACAGATTACTCATCACCACCTAAGTTGCTAGGGATCACAGATACAGTGGTTTTGTATTCCACTATATTACACCACAACTGCAATACACATATTGTAGGTTAGGTCACAAAGTACATGACAGTGAAAAGTTACAAATTACAAATTACATCACAAATCTAACAAGTTAGACAGCAGTGATCTTTTGTTAGATGGTTAAAAACATTGGCAGTCCCAGGCTGGTCATCTGTCTGTCTAGAGGAGGCTGTTGGTGAAATCTGTGAGCAATCCCCAGTCAACTTCAGGCAAAGGTGTTTGGGCTTCTATCACCTCTGTCATGGGCTGTCTCATCAGTCTTGTCTGAAAGTAGATTAGAAATTGAATGTACAAGAGTTTTGGCAGCCAAGTCATAGAGAACTAAATAGCACATGTGGGGCTATTAATGGCTTCAGCTGAGACAGGTTCAGAAGAGCCTTTTCCCACAGCCTGATTGATGCCTTTCATGTAACTTATGTTCCTTGTCCAAAGAGTCTGAGTTTTGTGCAGGCAAAAGATTTGAATTAGAATGTGTTTTGAGTACCTTTCTTAGGTCAGTAAAGAAAACTCTTTTTTTCCCTAAACAATCATCTCCCGCTCCTGTAGGTTTTCTAATTTTTTTTTCTTGGTTTATTAAAGCAAATGGGACCATATGTGGTCATATTCATGGGTTGTGACAGTATATGGTACAAGGAACTTGTACATTACAGGAATTAAATGGTGGTGCAAAGTTGGGGTATCACTCTCTAGGTCACCTGCACACACATGACCCCATCAGGCATGGAGCTCTCCAGGGTTTAAGGCAGAACAAAGCAGCCAGAGTTACTGACGCAGAAACGGATTAGAGAGAAGCAAAACAGTGCTCAAGAAACACCACTGTTTCTGGTGGTCAAATGAATTACTTTAGAGCAGCTTTCCTCATCATCTAGACCTGAATATCAAAATGCTTATAAATGCTTCTGCTGTAGCCACATCCCTGGACAGCATACCCCAAGCTCTGCAGAACACTGCCTGACTCATTTTATTATGCTTTTATTACTTTTTTCCCTTTCAGGTGGAAATATCTTTTTTTTTTTAATCTAATGTTTCAACATGACAGTATTAGATTATGAAAAGCAAAGAATTAGTCAATAAAAAGTGGCATTTAAGCATTCTGTGAATAAAACACGCCTATCGCTCTTGCCGCGCTAAAAACACACGAACTCCAACTTTGTTCCTTTGACCGAGAGGTCTGACTTTATTCAAAGGAAACCTATATAGGTTTCAAAACAGCTGGCCATAATTGGTTAATTCAATCACTACCTCATCACCATGATTGGTTAATTAGAATCAACACTTCTTGTTTTCACAGGTGCAGATATTTACAAATCCTGTGACAATGTTGTGAGAATATGTCTACATTTCTTTTGCTTTGCTTGCCGTGAGAAAATTCACAGCACTGCAACTGAAAAATCAGCAGCAGTTCCAGAATGAAACCCACACACACCCACTGTTGTTTTGTTTGTTTGTTTGTTTTTAATTATCAAAAGACTATAATCTCTGCAAGGCTGCTTTTTTGTTTTTATTTTGTTTTTCAGTTCTGGCAAAAATTTCGCCTTGAAATTACCAGTTCCAGCTACAAACAGCCACAAAACCTGTGATGATCAGGCGCACTGAGACACAGCCAACACAGAGAGGTCACCTGGGAGCCTGGGGTGGCCCCAGCATAGGGAGCACCTCATCAGTAGGACACAGCCCTGTGAGAACAGGGATCCTGAACAGCCACAGAAACGGCGTGAGATGTACCAGACCCAGGGACCACGCAGGAGCAAGGGAGATAGGCTCAGACAGGCATCTGAGGGGTCTATCCAGGACACCAGCCACCTGCAGCACAGGTCTAAGGCCCATCCAGGAGACAGGCACACCTACTGCACAGCTCAGGAGAAATAAAGGGCAGGGGCCCCTGGGGAAAAGGGTGAGGGGTCCCAGGGAAGGCTCATCAGAGCCATTAAAGTCAATTCATGCTCTCAGGGCCCTGACATGTCTCACCATGAAGCAGCAGCAACCACTATTACAAGTCTACTGCAGCTTTTCTACAAGTAAAAAAAAATCAGTCCCAGGGCTATACCAGTATCAAAAACATCTTACAAGTTTGACAGTAGAAAGTTTTATCTGATACGACATTTCATCTATGTTGAAAACCTTCTACATGGCTATTCTACATCTTAGTACTAGCTATATATATATCAACACTGGACATTTCTTATCTTGCCATGTATTAAATTATTATTATCTATCCCTTATAGATGTTTCAGTTAATGTCTATGCTGCTGGTGATGTGCAAGTAAAAATACAAAGCCATTTTTTACCTCAGCAGAAGTTCTTTAAACGTAGCACAAGGCACTATAATAAATACAGTATATTAAATACAGTAAGTTGTAGGGAAAAATGGAGGAGGAAAGACAAAGGAAGTCAAAATTTATGTTAACAAAAGGCAGCAAAATGAACCTGCATCATTTTGGTTTAATTCTTCAGTGGAGAATCATACCTAGTAGTCAGAAATCCCCTTTGGATATTTATCTTCAGTGATATTTTTGGAAAACTATTTCAGCTCAGTGTGAAATTCAACTCGCACAATTACTGGTTTATTTCTTTTCCATCAAACATTTTCTAGTAATAAGAATTCCTGGCACTGCATTTAAAACAAAAATATTTTCTTGATTGCCCTAAGATCTGACCTGGCACTACTCAATGTCCCCACTGCTGACTGGCTAAGGTAGTGTCTTGCAATAATGGAAAATGTATACAAGTCTGCTATTTCTGAAGAGAAGCAGCCAAGGAATGTGAGTTTTACAGGAGATACTCTGCTCTCTGAGATGAGCTGGGAACACAGATATCTCAGAGAAACTCTCAAAGTCTACAGATCTGTGAATTTGGGGGAGGAAATACATTTTAGTCTCAAACCTTTAATGTTTACAGAAGATAAACATAGGTGTCTTGCCTAAGTATCTGATCACCACAGTAAATATCTGGTCTGCTAGATACCCTTAATTTGTAAATAGCCTATAGAAAAAGGTAGAAGTAGAGAAAATGGAATCACCTCCAACCCCAATGTATGCTAAAAAGATTTTCTAAAGTCGGCCAAAAGGAACCATTTGTTTTTTAAAAAAAGGCAGTCTGGTCTCATTTTTTTGAAATTTGATTTCTTTCTTAAACCATCAGTTAAGTTCATCTATCCTCAGAGATCAAAAGCTAAGACTTACCCATGGATGGCTTGTTTTTAAAGCCACATTTTTAAAAACTAGGCAGTGAGGCTCATATTTAAAACAAACGAAAACTGAGGACACAAATCTATCCTTTAAATTTTATGCACAAACATAAATTTGATGCCACATTTCTTTTAGCAAGGTGGAGGTGTAACCTCGGCATCCTCCACTACTTGAGAAAATTTAAGCCCAAATAATTTTGGCTTGTACCTTAAGCACCAAACAATGGACTAACTTGATAATAAGGGCACGTGCCATACTTTTTGCGCTAGTTGTCATTGTGCACAGAAGAACATAGTCATTTGGCCACAAAACACAAATGCATGAGGGAATACGACAAAGTAGGCATAAACACCCTTTTCTGCAAACAAGAGGGCAACCAGAGCTCTAAGCACTGATACTTTTTCAGAGGTGTTTTACGTATATATTATCTATGATGCTCCAATATCAACATTCATCACAGAAGCACTTCAAAATTCAGGTCACTCTCCTCCCAGTACACAACCTAATTATTACTCCATGGCATCAATATCTCTACTGTCTCCAGTCTTCACAGCTCAGTGAAATGATCTGCTTTCATTCTCCAAAGGCTTAATTTCCAGAAAAGGCATGAGCAGAATAATTTGTTGCTCATACCATTGTCCACAGTGAGCTGAAAGCAGACTGCAGGAGAACAGATAGAAATTATCCTTTCCTGGGATTTGCCCATCTTTTAGACATAATATAGTATCAGCCCTACAATAACTTAAAAGATAACAATTATTATAAAGAATATGAATAAAATAATTAATAACGATAAATTCCCTGAAATCTGAAATGGAAAAAATCTGACTATTTTTGTTGATACCTTTACTTACTTTCTATTCTTGTGCTCCTATATGTGTTTGCCTTATTCCCACAAATCATCCACAGGCTAAGTGGATCTGATCTGTCCATACCATCTGCACCTGACTGAAGGGCAGGGAGCTCACAGCACTGCTTCTCACAGCAGGAGGAAAATTCCAGGCAAATTAAGGCTTTTAGACCCTTAATACCTTAGGCTCTGTTATAGTTACTTTTGGCAGGAGGAGGATAAAGTGCAGTTTAAATCTTGGGATTTACTGGTCCCAGAAATAAATATAATGAGGTCAAAGGCATAGCTCTACAGTGTCCAGGCCAGCACAGTCATGGATGTCAGATGATATTTAAGAAACCAGGTATCTCTACAGTCAGCTTGTATACTCCAAAAATATCAGTAACAAGTACAAGGGCAAAAGTTACTCAGTTTTAGATTCAAACTATTGCAGACTGAACTGCTGAGCCGCTTGTGCATGTAAGTGGGTTAGAAAATATTCCACTGCAAAAACTTCTGGAATTTTGGATGCTTTTCTGAGAGAACAATATATGTGAATACTTACAGGTCTCCAAAATTTTTTCCTGGTGTGAATCAAACATGCTGCTTTTGCACAGTGGAGCCAAGATACACTTGGTACCTGTTTCCTGCAGTTAAGACCATATGCATGCACATTCTGAGACATCTCTGCTTGTCTGTTATCCCATGATCCCAAATGGGATACTTTTATCAACGTGCACCAGTATGTCTACCCCATAAGGTAAAGAGAATAAAAGAGATCGAGAGAGGCCTACAGGAGAAAAAATTATCTCTGTTGGGTAAACACAGTATCTTGTGGAGCCAAGAATATAAAATACAGAAACTGTAGTTCTGGTGTTGTCCAAGAAAATGAGAAGAGATTAATCAGAATCCCAATCAGCCTGTCTCAATCAGTTTCCCATAAATTTGAAAAGCCCTTTTTTAGGGTAGCTTTCTATGAAGCTGATCAATCTTAGGGAACTCCTGTTAATAATCAAGACATATTAGTTGCAGTGATGCACATATTGACATTTATCTCTGGTTACAGTGACAGCCAAGTCCTCTAAACTGGCAGTTACTGTAAATCTCTAGACACTTCCTATTCAAATCATGATTTTAAAAAACACATTTCCCATCTTTCATCCTCCCATGTTAATCATCTACAGGATTGCTTAGCCCACTGAACCACAGACAGGCAATCAGCTGAACACATTGCTTGGAGATACTCAAAAACCAGCTTTCTGCTACTTCCTTGAGCTTTTCTTCATGGTAGATTAGAGTCTGGCTGGTGTCAGGTCAGGACATTTCAGAATCGTAAGCATGGCTGAATTCTACCCCCAGTCAAGAACTATAAATTATTTCTAGTATTATGAACAATAATTATCTCAATGAATCAGCATTTAATCTCCTCAATGAATTTAGATTTTCAAGAAGCTTTTGAAAAGATTCTGTCACAAAGGCTCTTTTAAAAAAGTTCAGTGTCAAGAGAGGAAGAAGGAAATTCCTCTCATGGTAACTGGTCAAAGATCAATTAATACTAGAATGAAATGGCAGATTTTTCACAAAGAAGGAAGGTGCCAGAAGACTCCCTCAGGTATCTGTGTTTAGACATATGATATTAAACATATTCTTAAATGATCTGGCTAAGAAATAAAAACTGAGGAAAAATATCTCCAAAAGGAACAAAATTAATTACAAGAATCAGCACTGGAAATGACAAGGACAAGTTACAGAATGGTCTTATATGCCTCCATACATGGGTGATAGAGGGGCAAATAAAATTCATCATTCATGAAAGTAAATCCATACCTATCATTGTGAAGGGGAACAAAATATAAGGTGACCAACTTAAACTTTTAAATACTAGACTTGAAATGACCATGAGGAAGGTGATCCTGGAAGTGGATCTTATGTAAAGTTCTCTGAAAACATGTTAAGAAATGATCAAAGCTGGAAAAAGAATATCAAAGATTATTATGAAACCAGTGAAGAATCAAATGGAAACAAGGTACTGTGATCCTACCCCAAAGAGACACAGTAAAATCAGAAAATTAGTATAATTGGAGGTTTGGAATTAAATAAACTAAGATTTATGGGAAAAAAATGGGGAAATTGGATAGAATTATGAAAGAAAAAAAAATTATGAAATGAGAGAGAAGCATACAGAAACTGTTAAAGGTATAGAGAGGGTGAATAGGGAATAACTGCTGATTGATTCCCATAACACAAAGACAAGGTGGAACACAATGAAATTACCAGGCAACTGGTTCAGAACAAAAGGAAGTATCTTTTCATGTGACACATAATAAAACTGTAATACTCATCACTATAGGATGCTGTGGATACCAGAAATATAAATAGGCTAAAAAAACAATTAGACAAAATTAATGGGTGGATTAATGCAAGATTTCTGTTCTGAAAGTCTCAAAGCCTCAGACTGGTGAAACTTATAACCATGGGAAAAAATAATTATGTCCTTATCTTTCTCAAAATATCTACTAGTAGCCACTGTCAGAGATAGATCAGTAAGCTAGACAGATCTAACAAAGTTGTTCTTATACTTCAACACAAGAATTCAACTCTTTTTTTGTTGGAAGTATGAACTTCACTCATATTCTAAAATGAGCATATTTAAAAAGAAAAAGTCATGGTTAGACTTTCTATTAGTGGCTGGATAGTGGTTGCAAGCTAGTGATAAAATTACTGGTTTGATGTTTTGTGTCAGGTTGGTGCTGGCAATCTTGTATGCAAGATTTTAGGAAGAGCTTCTGTAAACCCTCAGTAACGTAACAGAAGAGTAATTTTCCAAAAATTATTGATACTATTCAGGATTATTCCCTGCACCTAACCAGTTTTCAGGACTGGGGCCCTTGTCTGATTTTAAGTAGTGTAGGGAATGAACATTTCAGACCATTTCTCCTTTCCATGAAGGAGCTCCAATCTAGACCAAGACAAGACAAGTATTAGTGGAAGGAATATGGATGGGGCCCATGTTGGTAGACTTCATTACTTTCAGTGATGAGGCTGAACTGGAGTTTTGCCTATTCTTTTCGTATGTGTTTTCCTAGAAGATAAGAAGGCATTGTGCTGTTGAATAGCCAAAAGAAGGTGATAGGGTAGGCAGGAAAAGGAAAAAGAAGCAGAGATTTTTTCACACCTTTATTACTAATGCTTAGTTTATGGGATGCCTCCTAAGCATAGTGAAGGATTTAGAAAGTATTGAAAACCAGTCATAGAAGCACAGAATCATAGAATATGAGATACAAGGATCACTGAGTCCAGCTCCTGACCCTGCAGAGAACCATCCCCAAGTATCACACCATGTGCC
>WAAE01007945.1:0-10786 GCA_013400495.1 Nicator chloris
GTATCATGTAACTACTGAAGCAGGATTTCTGTCCAGGGCAACTTGGCAGAAAAGGAATCCACGCTCCTTACTGATCTCACAATGCTTTAGATAGGGCGTGCTGGTTTTGGCTGGGGTAGAGTTAATTTTCTTCCCAGGAGCTGGTACAGGGCTGTGTTTTGGATTTGTGCTGGAAACAATGTTGATAATGTAGAGATGTTTTTGTTATTGCTGAGCAGGGCTAGCACAGAGCCAAGGACAAGTGAGTGAGTGGCTGCGTGGTGCTTGGTGCCTGCCTGGCTTTAAACCATGACAGAGGGAATGACTGACTCCCATGTTGCACTGAGTGGCCAAATTGTTCATTAGACTGCTCCCCTTTGTGCTGTAAACAGGTTTTCTGCATCAATGGTTAGAAATTCCATCAAAATGCCATCAAAAGTTTGAATATTCACACACAATTTCCATCCTGTGCCACAGGAAAGTCTACCCCTTTCTTTGCATCGTTGCTCTCTGTATCTTATTAATATCCAGTTACTCCAGCAGCAGAAATATTTGCAAGCCTTACCATTTCCTGAGAATGATTTTTGTCTGAAAACAGGAGGATGAAATAGTGTGATAAATGGGGAGGCTTCCAGTATACCCTGTTATCTTTAGGCTCCTGATGCTTCCATGAAATTCATGGTGGACTTATTTGTCTGAAGGAAGCTTGTGATTTCCAGTAATAAATATATGCTTCTTTGTCAGTCAGAGCCACTCCAGCCTAGTTTTGCAGATTGTCATGTTCTGGAGGCCAAATGTGACAGGTTTGTTGTATGTGTAAAAGTAATTCAGAGAGGTGGGAACCCCCTGTCCCTGGGCATGGCAATACTGTCTGTAAAACAGGATACAGCAGTCAACCCACATGTGACTGCTGAGGTTGGATTGCAGTAGGTTTGGTGTCTGCTTTTATTGCACCATCTTTTCTTCAATTAACTGAGTTTTATGGAGTGTTTAAATCTACCTAATAAAGATTGTGGAAATAAAAGTAATCTACTATCACTAAGACATCACTTTATGAATGCCCAGTGGATTAACTGGAAACAAATGGTAATTTCAGTTACCACTAGAAATAGACCTGATTTTTTTTAGTCACTGCTCAATAATCATAACCAAGCTTATTGGGAAAGACTCATATTTCTTTTATAAGTTGTTTAAAAATCTGGAATACCATACACTTTCCAAATCATTTGGAATTATTTTAATTCAGGGGCTAGAAATCACTCAACTGCCGGGAGCAGCTACACGTCTTTTGGGAAGCAGCTAATGCACGTGGAATTTCTGTAGAAGGGATAATAGTATAAAAACTTCCTTCGATCCTGGATGGAGTATAATGCCACAAAATCTTTCGGTAGAGTAATGCATTTGTGATGAAATTACAAACATTACTGTCAAGTCTCCGCTCAGAGGAGGTATGAGAGCAGCAAGAGCAGGACTGCAAGACCCCTCATTTCCCTGCGGTGCTCCAGCAATGACTTTGGTCCTGTTCCTTTGCCTTTCTGTCTTAACTCTCAGCTGAGATTGCCCACAAAATACCCAGATAAAATTCCCTTTCTTCCTCAGCAGACGCCTTAGGCAGGTGAACAAAAAAAAAGGCTGGCGGGCTCACTGAATAAATGCCACCCAGTCAAAGAGGTGAGGTGGTGTAATCGCTGCTAATGGCCCGTTCTTCTCAGTCCATTTGCCTCCTACTTGAAGTTGATGGAAGATATTTCTGGCCGATTGTTGGAGGGTGCTTCAGAACCCTGAGCTTACAGATGCCTTTGGTCATTTCCAGCGGTCTAATGCGAGATAACACGGCATCCCTGAAATGCAAAACCAAGGAGAAGAGAAGAAAGGACCTGACGGAAGACAAAATTTGCATCCTGACTTTTGTGGTCTCTGCTCTTGGGAGTGTGTCTGTGCTGGTGGTTGAGGTAAAGCTCTTTAATAAGTAAGAGAGTAAGCAGGTCACACGGTGCTGGGAAAGCCACTGAATGGCCAGAATGAATTTTTTGTATAATAATGCAGAAATTATGAAGAAAAGTAGGCAAAGGTCATTTGAGATGACGCTCTAAATGAAATTATCAAAGGAACACCAGAAATGCCCACGAAGACACACCATTGTATTGCATCATTTGTGACACAGAAGCTGACCGCATCTTTTAAAGAAAGTGACTTTTATTGCCTCCTTCTGCTGACCATATCATACTTGGATACCTGCTGGTGATACAAACCAGCCCAAATCTGACCTTGGTCAGAGGGTATGGCAAAACCCAGGAAAAAATAGCATTCATATCTTGTCCTTACTCCAGAGTTGTTCTTGCAGAGTACTAAGAAAAAGATCTGCAAACTTTTCTCATCAATCGTAAGAGTGGCTGCCAATGGCAGTGCCAGATCTCATTTGATTTTGCATTTCTGTGCCACAAATGTGTGTCCTACACTTCGGGAATTTTCACACTACCCTTGCAAAACATGGGCTGAAAAATCACTTTCCCTATCCTGCCCCATAATAGTTAGAAAAATCTGCTGTTTAACCAGAGAAAAATTTCCACTGCTGATTGATTCCTAGGTCTGTTTAGCTGATTATAATTCCCCATCCTACCCTTATGTGATTCACACCCATACATCTGCTCTAGCTTCAGCATATAATTGTTATTCCATACAGACAGCCCAGTATTTATTCAAACAAGGGTGCTCTTGTGCATTTCTCCTTTTTTAGCTTCTCTAAAAAGAGTAAATCGGTCACGATACATTACATTGTATGTGTGTGTTTGTGCGTGGGAATAAAAACTAATTTCATCATCCTCTCAAAGGCAGCAGTTGATTACCAAGGCAGAATAAATAAAAGAACTATGTTAAATGGAGTACTGTATATTTACATGAGAGGCAGGGCATTCCAGCCTTCTCTAAAATACTGTGGCTAGTTAAAAAAAGATGATGGTTTCTGTTATTTTCCAACATTGTTTTCTATATTATAAAACAAGTATCTGCTCTCTTGCAGATCTGTTGCTTCAGTACAAAAAATCTAGGCCATGACTCTGTGACACTGCGAGTCTTTGACTCCAATGTTATTATTTTGTCCTGGGAGAAGCAAAGAAGATGCTGGTGGAAAAGGCAAGTTGGTACTGCTTGGATTATCTTCATAAAAGAAGCTGAAATGAGTTTAAAAACATTTGTGCTCTGCCAGAGTCAGCTGATTTGGCTCTCAGGAGTTTGTATGAACTGTTGGTTCATGGGGTTTTTGGCTTGTGCCTTTTAGGACTTGGGAGAGTTCAATGAACCCAGATCTCAAAGCAAAAATATTTAACCTTCATTTTCTAGTGGGAAGGGGGTGTAAAAGCTAACTTTAGTTTTCTGGAAAATATTTCAGAAGTAATCTTAGACTCATTTAACTTGTTTTGTGAAAACAATCCAAATATAGACTTGAAGAGTTAGAAGTTTGGCTTTTGGTTTAATGCATTATACAAATAGGGATTGACTTGTAAAACATTTTGCAACTACAAGCTTAATGCCAATCATGTGGTATCTGGATGTGGAATCTGAGCTACTTTCAGTAACATCCGTTAAGATAAAAGCACAGCACTGGGTTTTGGGTGGGTTTTTTTTTGTTTGTTTGTGGTGTTTGTTTTTTTGGGTTTTTTTGGTAGAAGTATGAAGATTCTCAGCAAAGGAATTAATAGAGGTTTCATCTTGAAACCTTTGTTCTTCCTAACACTGTTTTCCACGGTACTTGCAGTCAGATCAAGAGCCTTTGAAAGCATTATGTTTGTTTTTATCTGCTCAATCTCATTATAGCTCTGAACAAACATGCAGTAACTGTGTTTCGCTTCAGACTCGCTTCCCTTCGAGTACTCCGCGTTTCACAAATGGAATCAAACCAGCAGCTGCCACTCCTGAGACCAAGAGACTCGTAGGCAGTGAGCTGAAAGCTTGCACAGAAAGCCAAAACGCAGCTTTCATCTGACTCTTCGGCATTGTCATCAGCTTCTGCGGGAGAAAAGGGGCGAAGGGAGAACACATGAATTCAGTTCGCAAAGCATTTGCAAAGCAACCAGGTTAATGTCCAGCAAATCAGTGTGGCTGTCACGAAGGAGCTGATAAGAGGCAGGAAAGACAGGTAACAGAAAAAGCCAAGAGAGGTATCAAAGCCTGGTTAGGAGCCTCAGAGCAAAAGCCTGAAGTCCTTCGGGAAGGGTACTGCAGTCACTACAGTGACCCAAAGATTGCACTTCCAGCAATCCACTCGCCCTCAGCTGCGGTCAGCAGTGCTGCAAGTGCTGGTGATCTGACAGATAAGATGGTGATCTGGCAGCTGTTTAATGGAACATGCAGAACCAATCTATTTTTTTTCAGTAGAATGAAATGAATGTACTAACGTATAACTTCAAAACTTTCTGCCAATGTATTTTAACTCCCAGGAGGAAGGAAGGTTGTTCAGAGGATGGGATTGAACCACCTTTGGCCTCTCCTGTGATGCTGTCAGTAGAAGGGCTTTGACAAAATCACTGATAGCGGGTTTTGGTCTTTCAAGTTGGCACATATTTGACCAATGATCTACAGATGGAAATCTCTGTAGCTCTTGCCAGCTGTAGTAACAGCCCATCCCCAGGTGCTGGGCAGATTTTTAATGGATATTTTTTTTTTTGACTGCTATACTAGTACATAACACGCAGTTAAATTACTCATATCATTTCGGTAGGTTACCAGCCATTACTTTCCAAACTCTGCTCCGCTTTCTCACTTCACATATGATTGTTTGTTCAGTGCGTCGAATAAATGAGATACTAGAAGCATATTTTTGATTATAGTGCTATATTCACATTACTTTTAGGTATATTATTTCTATAAAAACGCCCGCTGAAAATCCCAGACATGCTACTGCGATAGAGAGCTTTGCCTGTAACCTGTTTGCAGCTGTCAACTCTTAAGTGGTCAAAATGTTCAAGGGATTTGCAGGAACTGTAGAGTGTTACTGGCTCTGTAAAATGACTTTTTTTCTTTGCCAGAAAAATTCCTCCTCAAAAGCCTGCGCTTGATAAAATTCCCACACAGGTCCTCTTTACTTTAGTAAAGCAAGAGTGCCCCAGCTGTCTCAGGGAATGTCTCTGAGATGCCGGGATACGCTGCTTCCTTTGGATTTACTGTCCCCACAAAGATGTAAATCACGGCGACAAAAATCGAAGTAGAGGATTCGTTATAAAACCGGAGTGGGGGTGATGGGGGCAGAGGGATGACAAGATGAGAATGTTATCCCGGCTGACACAGAACTGGATATCTCTGCTCCAATACTCTTACAACGAATTCCAAGGATATGCTCCGGTGTTCAGAGCCAAGTACTCAGTTTCCATAGAAATGGAGTACTTTGAGATAAGGCCCAAGATTAACTGCTTAATGACTTTTCCTTACGTGGCCCAACACTTATGCCCTTAGAGTCAGGCTTTGTTGTTAAACTTCAAAGGTTCTTGATGGGTGTGAAGCTGTCTTGGGAACTTGTTGATTTCTCCCTGCTTCGTGCTCAGCCAGCTGAAGAACCTCTAACTATGAGCAAAGATGGTATTTGCACCTGGAATCAAGCAGTAGGGGTGTTCACTGATTATTTCTTCTTCTATTTTTACCCGGTCTGAGAGCCAGCCACTTCTAGCCCAAACCTAAACTGCTCTGTCATATGAAGCTATTTTTATATCCATATTAAACGCTATACAAAATCCGGGTCACACCGACATTCACATGCAAATAAGATTTTTGTTTTTAGCATCCAAAATGGCAGATGACTCATTACTAGCACAGACTGGATTGGACGTGGCTGTGAGATGACCTAAAGCCTCCTTCTACCTTGGCAAGCTGTTCCTGTGTCATCATCAAGAAACAAAAGGAAAGAAACGTGAAATGCACTTTTGGGAATCCTAGTCTGTATTTTACATATCATAGCGAAGTTTCACAGAAACCCAACTGGCAAATAACTCCATTGCATTAATGAATTTTCCAAGTATTTGTATAAGCATCGTGAGTAGAGTTCTATTCAAGAGTAATGAGGGTACTTCCTATCTTTTTGACTCACTCCACCATTAAATATCTTCAGCTCCTTGCAGTTATATAATTGTTATGCATCTTGGAACAATAAGCTGTGTTCCCCAAAATCTCAGTAATAAATAAAAAACCCCTTTGCAAATCTTTGTCTTCTGTCTCCCACGTGTAAAAGCATGACCATCATCTTCTACCATCAGTGCTATTCATTTCTTTCAAAGTTTGATCATGGCAAAAGACCAAACCCCACAACTGTAGTTACTCCAAGCATAATATCATGAGCCAAATTAATCCATGATCTAATAGTGATGACATTGGTGGATTCAGTCCAGAGACAAATGTAGCTTGAAGTTGTTTTGAAATGGAACATATTCTCAAATCTCCGAAGAGCAACAATATTTCTTTAAAAGTTGAGATTTTTATGGCCAGAGGATGGAGAGAATAATATGAATTGCTGTTCGTGCAAAGAAAATTTTACAGAATCTAGCATTTTTTTCTAAATAACATAAATATATGCCACATATGAGTAGTCTTTCTTTTTTTTTTTCTTGCTATCCTCTATTTTTAAGTTCACCTGTTTTTCTGGTGTGCCCTAAAAGGGACACACAGTCTAGTACATAGTAATTTCCATAATGGCAAAAGGAAAGTTTCTACTTTTTCAAAACTAAATTATTGTTCAAGTAGGAGCAGAACAACATTATTGTGTTCCTGTTCTCTGCAGTACCAGACTTGCTCTCATAAACCAGCAAATATCACATTGCCCGGTGAAGAGAGGCTCACAGTCAAGTTACAAAGTCTTATTTATTAGAAATTAGAGTATTTTACACCACTAATATTATTGGCACAAAAACTGCACTTGCAAGTGACTGCTAAAAAACAGAATCTGAAGAAAATCTGGAGGCACCTGAAGAAAATCTGTTCAAAAAGTGATTAGAAAAGGCTTATCAAAAAGCCTGACTGATGTTAACTGGATTAGCACCTGTCTTTTCAGCAAAGCTTTTACCCCAGAAAACAAGGAAAAATTCCAATGTCCTTTCTATGTCAGATCAGTTCAAATGTTCCTAGGATAGTGGGACTGTCTGCTATGGCTGATTTTCAGAGGGTGATGTTTGAATTAGTCTTTTAGAACAGCGAGTATAAACATCTTGCAGTGTGAAAAACATCTTCCAAGTGAAAACATCAAAGCAGCCTACAATTATGAACCAGCTCAGCTAAAGCTCCTTCCTGGAAATTTGTCTTGCTGTTCCTTAAAGTACAGTAAACTCACAGAGAGGTATTACAGTTGTGATGATCCTTAGAGAATAAGAATTTTGCTAAACTCTTTCCTGGAAAGCAAGTAAACCGACAGGCAATTTTAATCCTCCTTTAGCAGAGCTTTACAATTGGATTCGGTTTTATTATGAATTGAAATTCTTTTTGCAGAGGTAATTGTTTATTTAGCTATCCTGAGATATCAGGTGGATCCAATAGGAGGCTTGAAAAGAAGCAGCAAAATAATATTATGCATATTTCTACTTTACATTCCTTTATTTCCTGAGGGTTACCTTTAGCAACACTATGTTCTGAAGACATTTGGATAGAAACTGGGAAACCATTTCCTTTTCATCTCTCCTCTCTATCTGGCTAAAACAACCAACTGTTACCTCTCAAAAGACAGAAAGGGATCTGAAGACTGAGGAACAGAGAAGCTATTATGGCAGAGATAAAACACTTTTAAATATCCCTTGCTGGTTTTATCATTCCATGGTTGGTGCATGCTCCGAATGTGCTGGATCTCTGCCCTCCAGACAGATGGAAAGGCTCCTGATAATGTTAGGAACAATGTTGTTCTCATAAGAGCAAATCGTTTTGAGATCCTGGCACTAACAAGGTGGTTAAAGAAGTGGTCTTGTATGTGACCTCACCAGAAGAGACAGGAAAAAAAGGTACAAATGCCACTGTGAGGTACACAACTGATAAATCTCCCATTTCTCCTCCTATCCAGCTTCCATTTCTCCTGCTAAAGCACTTCTCCTCCTTGCTGCTCTCTCAAATTCCTCTTCACACTCTTCCCTATTCCTCTACATCCCATTTCCCTGTCTGATCCCCTTGGCCTCTATCACACACACAAACTGTACTACCAAAGTTGCACTATCCAAGAAAAGGAAAAGGACCCCCAGTTTTTACTCAAATGTTCTCAGGATACACCATAGCAGACACCCACCAGAAGAGTGTCTGTGGTCCAGCACTCACATTCCCTAGATGAATGTTAAAAGAAGCTGCAGGAAATGAGAAAAAATATGGTCACTTGCCGTGAAAAGCTGATGTAGAAAGGACTCCTTGACTAGAGGCACGCTGATGCCCAGAGGCACACACTTTCACATATTATTTGTGAAATATGATTACATCTGCCTTTTATCTTTCATCTTGTTACTCAGTGATAATTGACAGCTCAAGGCTGGCACTCATTTTTAATTATCCCCCGGTGGAAACCCAGCAACATGCTCTTCAATTGCTCTCACATATCTGCATGCAGCATCCGTAATGCATCATCCTTCAGCAAACAGCAAGTCCTCTTCTTTTTCTTTCTTTCTTTCTTTTTTTCACCCCCTAAATTAGCTGTACAGATTAGTGCAGGGCATTTCTCAAAAAAAAAAGAAAAAAAGAAAAAAAAGAAAAAAAGAAGTAAGGAACATCAATGTGCCCACAGACTACAATAAATGTTTTGCTCTTCATTAAAATAACTCATTTTTGAGGTCTACTAAAAAAGGGTCTGCCCTGCTGCTGTGTCTTGGAAATTTCCATTTACCTATTTAGCGAATTTAATTTTAGAGAATTAAGCATTTAGTAACTTCTTGAGTGCTGTGTCCATCCAACTGCCAGGCACAAACTGAAATAACCATCACTAGGTCACCTCACAGTAGGAAATGTTAGAGCTTTACTGTGCTAAAAAATACGTGAGGAGCTCCACTCAGTGGCGAGACAATGTATTTCCAACTGTGATATCTACAAGAGAAGAAAGGAGTCTCTGCAAATGTAAGTATGTATAATTAACACATCTACTTAATTGACTCTCTGCATTATTCATTGGAATCATAGCACTAGAATCACGACGTTTCACTAGGATAGCTTTATTTATTGTCAGCAACATTTCTGAGAGAACACAATCACTGGAGCATGATACATAATCACCCTGTTTAAAACAATAAAATTCAGTATTACCTCTTTTTTATTATTTTAAGCTTGCTAAAATTCCATTCGTAAGTAAAAACTTTTTTCATCTTTCCTTCTTTGTCTTGTACCACGTCTAGACTTTCTTGAAAAACTGAAGTCTATTTCACAGTTCCTGCTTCCTTTAAAAAACTCTGTTTTAAAGCAAAGCAGCTACAGAGGGTTGTGCTCTCTGAGGGCACAGAATTAGTGTATTTTGAAAGCAAGCACTTTCAGACTGTGGGGAATAAACAATTTCAATGGAGGTGCTACCAGGGAGAAAGTCTGGGACCGCTGCTAAAGAAACAGAATCCTGAGTTAGGCCTAGCACAAACTATGGAGACTTTAAGAAAAAATGTAGACAGGTTCATTTTCAGAATTAATTCCATATGTCCTTTCGTATTTTCCAACACCCTGTAGTTCTGCTTAGCCTAGTGGGATGTCTAGATTTTTACAGGTTTCACATCTCCACCATTTTTCTCCTTTTCTGATTTTCAGCTATTCATTGGCAAATTTGAAATATGTTTGCCTTTCTCTGCCCGTTATGGATTTTGTGTCTTCCTAGGTGGATGTCATAAGCTTTGTGCAGGTGGAAAATCATGCTCCATTTAACAGAAGACAAAATCAATCTAAGCATTAAAAGTAAACTTCCCCAAGCACAATCTTCCCATTCTTTCTGTTTCTCAACCTTGAATTTAAACTTAATACTAAGTTCTTCTTTGTACTGATGCTTAGGATCATTTTTTTCCCACTGAAAAAGTTGACAACATCAGTTACCAGGAGAGTTTTTTAAAATGTAAATCCAAACAGCATTTCTAGCAAGGAGACCTAGCCCTATGCTTAGACAAGATTTTGAAAAATGTAAATGTAGAAGTAATAAATTTTTTTTTAGAAAAGAATCCAGAAAATCTTAAAGATACTGGAAAGGTCCACATGGTAACCTGTGGCTCTGAATGGAAAAACTGCTGATCTCTGATACAGTGTCAGTATGCCTGAAAATGAGTCATGAAGTTACAAAATCTTCAGGAGTTACTTCTGAGAATCCTGGGACAAGAAATAAAACACCAGAACAACGTGAAACGGTGCCTTAACTTTTAAATAAAAGCTGTGGAAGTCTGCAGTTAGCTCCAACTTGAATTTTCGGTTGATGATTTAAATACTCTTCCTAGTTGGAAGGCTTAAGAGAAAAAGGAGATGATTAACTGTCAATCATTCTGATTCTTAGTTAAGAGAAACACCACTCCCCTCATCTGAGTAAGGCACATTTTCAAGTGCCATCCTTAGACGCTTCTGAGGGCAAGTCCAGACACCACCATCAGCTTGCCTTTGGCATAAAAATGCCCAAAGAGGCGGGTGCTGCTATGTATCCCTGAAATCTCCACATCCTTCAGGACTTTGCCATCGCCTTCCCGGCAGGAAAGGCTCCCCACCGTGAGCCCTGAGGGGAGCTGGCCCTGCAGGAAAAGCGGGGCTGCCTTTTGGCAGGAGTCCTGCAATGCTGGTTTAGGAGTGAGCACGGCACGGAGGGACATTGGCCACAGCCCCGGGGCTGACTGTCGATGGATGGATGGATGGA
>WAAE01007950.1:0-23754 GCA_013400495.1 Nicator chloris
GTTGCAAAGACAAAAGTAGCAGACATATCTCAAGCATTAAGTAACTTCAAAAAGGAGCATAACAGAATTCACATAGTAGACAACAATTTAGAATTTTATTAAATAATTTTATTCAGTGACAGTATTCAAACACATACTTGGCTTCATGCATGTGCAGTGTGCCCCCAGCAATGTAGTGAAGCAAGTGCTAAATTTAATTCAGAAGCTTCAGTTCTATGGTTTTCAGATAATTGCCTGCAACTTCTGTTTGCTGGAGGAACCAGACAGCCTTACCAGAAACTTCAGAAAGTTTTTCCATAAATACCATTTTTTCTTTCAGGGCAAACATTTCTTCAATTTCTGCCACCAAAAATAAGATGAGAACTTTGTCTTTTAATTGATATAACATACTATTAGTAATATTAAATGGGGAAAGAGACAGCCTGATACATATATTCTACCTCTACCAATCACAGCTGTTGGGTCAAAAGTTGTTAATCTATTTTGGCATAGTTTCATCATCCACAGCAATATATTAAAAGGACAAAAATTCCTCAGCTTTATCCTGCTTGTGAGAAAAGAAAAAAAAAAGAAAAAAAAAGAAAAAAGCCCTCTACATAATTTTCTTTTAGATCATCAAGCTTATAACTCTACAGGTTTAAATTCATGTTTTACTAATTGAAATATATTTTAAAAATACATTCAGCAAGTGATCTTCCTTCTGAAGCTCCATCACGCTTTCTTAAGGTTAAGTCAACAATAGTGGAACCCAAAATGAAAGATAAATCACCTTTAAAAATATTAATCATGAATTGTAAGAAAATATGAGAGAAAATATCAGTGAAGTCATTAAAAAAATATTCAGATCATTTTATAGTCTGCATCTGGTTCTATTTCATATAAATGCAAGTTGGACATCTACGACCTTTGAGTTAGTAACAGATTCTGTCATGAAGTTGATCATTTGTACATAAGAAAAAGCTAAACAGAATAATTTCAGGCTACTCAATTTTTCCAAAAGGCAATTGCCTGGCCCAGCCAAAGATTGCACTGGTCCATGCAAAACTATATCCAGACACTCTAGACATACTTTTTAAATTTTATAATCTGTGGCTTTAATTATGAATTTCATATGTCAGGTTTTCTTCTGACCAATGGTGAGAAATGCCTTCAGAGGCAGAGGCTGAGGGTAAGTAACTCTCTGTGTGCAGAAGTGTTTCAAAGGTGCCTGTAGGTGCTGCAAGCAGCACTGCTGGGCACAGGGGATGAAGTCTCTGAGCAGCCTGCATGGGCCAGGGAGGAGGAGAAAGGAGTCAGGCATGCAGGTGACAGAGTTATGCTCCACTGCCCTAAATGATGCAGTGAAGCATATGGATGCCAGCCTCACTGGATATCAGCATGAACCTCAAAGAGTTCCTGCTTGTGCACTGCACACTGTGCTTCACTCACACAGATGTATCATTCCCTGGCATCTCATGGCTTTGTATTCTTAAGTGACTCTTGCTGCCAATAGCCCAGAGAAAGAGAATTTATCTTCTCTAGTCCAGTTAGGATTTCCCCCAAAGAATGGTAACTATCCTTAATTAAGTTTGTCTGCTTTTTAGAAGTGGTTAATCCTTCAATCTGCTCTTTAACTTTCTGCTCTTGAGAGGGAAATGCTGGCCAGTCTTAAAAATACAAACTCTTCCTTAAGTGCATTATGATGGACAACAGTGTCAGGAAAAAAAAAAACAAAACAAAACAAAAAAACCAACCAACCAACCAACCAACCAACCAACCAACCAACCAAACAACCAACCAAAAACCCAAACCAAAACCAACAAACCAACAAAAAAACACCCCAAAGAGACAAATAAACAAAGCAGTACCAGTCAACAAGTATTTAAATTTGGACAAGCAGACCTTTAAATCTTAAATAGACAGATCATCTTTCACGAGTAACATTAGAAGAAGAAATTGAGTGTCTACCAACAATTTTAATACAATCTCCCTGGTACAGAAATATAGAATTTTTCAGGTTGGGAAAGACCTCTAAGATCATCAAGCCCCACTGTTAACCCTGCTTCTTCATGTTCACCACTAAGCCATGGACCCAAGTGCCACTCCCAGACATCTTTCAAATATCTCCAGGAAGAGTGACTCAACCACTTCTCTGGGAAGCCTGTTCCAATGGTTGACAACCCTCTTGATGTAGAAAATTTCCCCCATATCCATTTAAACCTCTTCTTGTGGAACTTGAGGCCATTTCCCCTCCTTTTGTCACTTCCTATTAGATAGAAAAGACTGACCCCCACCTTGCTATAACCTCCTTTCAGGTAGTTGTAGAGTCTGAAATGTAGAGAGAGAGCAAGACACTTTTTTTTTCTGATTTGAGCAGATTTTAAAGTAGCTATTTGGTTCAGCAAATATGATTTTAATTTTACCAAGAGTTAAAGCTATGTCTGACAACCTATAAAGCTATAGCTATTAAATTCCATATAAAAGGAATTTTAATCAAATATTCTGTAACTGTTAGAGAAAGCTGTAGCTGTATGAGCTATGTGAGTCCTGTACAGCACTCACTTCATGTTGCACTTCAAAATGGAAGAGCTGGGCTTTGTTTTGATACAAGTTCATTACACACACATCATAAACTTGGGGAAAAAAAAACACCAAAGCATAGTGCAGAAAGATACTAATATGAAGCAATGACAAATATTGTGTTTCTAATGGCAATCAGTTCAACCATATATATTTTTGCTACCTTTTGAAGGATTTATAATCTGGGTGTTTTGGGTGGATGGGTAGGTTTAGTGGGGAAAAAAATCCAAATAAACAAAACAATTCCTCTGTTACTGCTGCCATCCTCACCTACACTGTTTTGGAACTTGATTTTGAGATTGTGTAAATCAACTGAATTGCAGGCAAAAGACTCAGATACGGTGAAGAAAGTCCAGGGTTAGTTACAACAGGGTGAACACAGCTAAGCTGTAAAATAGAGCACTCCACACTATTCTGTTATTTTTAAATGGCTATTAAAGCTATTAAAAAAAAGACCTCTCTAGTAACAGAATATCCATTTACATGAGACAAGTTCTTCTGGAAGCAATAAAGGTGCCTATCTGCACAGTGCCCAGGGTAGGTTTTCATTCAGAACAGGCCTATTTTCTATTTAAGGCATTTCACTCAACTAGAGATTCTAAAAGATCAAATATCACACCATAGGTTCTCCTTCACGCTTTGCAAAGGAGGCCTTACACTGAAGCTGCTTTAAAGCACAGTTTTACTCATGTCATCTGCCAGAATAAAGCACAGTGGGCTCTTTGACCTTGGAAAGCAAAGCACACTGGCAGGTTGCTAGAAGCTCATGGGTAGCATCTAAAAGGCATCAAACTATTTATGTCTGTGTGCATACTTCCCTCCAAAATCTTAATACCTCAAAATCTTAGTTTAACAGCTACATTCCCCAAAAGGTGTGGAAGCATTTGAAAGCTATTGTGTCTGACTTACAATTTTTCTCAGTGGAATTTTAGGCAGCTGACAGCTCAAATATTATGTAGTTTGTTGAATTTCTTGCTGCTAGTAAATGGAGACAGGGAAAGAGATACACCAGTTTGCTCCACTTAGGTACAAAGCTCTTCCCAACACCCCCAGAGAATCATCAGGCAGTGCTGGCATTGCTCAGTAATCACCTCAGCCTGGTGAGTGCACCTTGGGGAGAGCAGGAGGCACCACTCTGGTGCCAGATGTGCCCTCTCCGCGTGATGTTCTAGTTAGAATTTACTTTCCTCTTGGCCATATTACCCTCACAGTTCTGATCACATAGCAAGTCAGGTTCAAGAAGAGGAAACTTTATGAACTGTATCAGGATCCAAGAGTTAAAGCAATGTCCAGCTGAAATACAAGCAATCTGTCACTACTGTTCTTCCAGGCTACTGACTCAGCTGCAGGGTTATGCAAAGTTGGATACCATCACAAGTGGTTGGAAAATTTTTGGCTGAATCAATCAGCAACACATTTTCCAAGCCATAAAATAGTCTACTAAAATCAAATCTAAGGTTAATAATGCTTCCTATTCCTAATCCTAAATGCTTAGATTTCAGCACAGCTGCTTTCCTTGTGGATGGTGAGACCTTCCATTCACTGAAAATTAGGGATTGATTTTAAAGGTTGACACTGTATGACTTCCTAGATTAGAACTGGACATAAATATACATAAACAGAAAATTCAAGTGATTAATGACATAAATACCCTTCTCAGAAATGTCCTAGAAACATTGCTTAGTTTCAGAATCCCAAATCACAGCATTTATGAACTAAAATGTGACTTAGTCAAGCTTTGGGCCCCAAACACACAAAACTGTGATATCTTGCACATGGTTACAGATACTTAACCGTTCCAGAACCCTCTAGATATTCAAGTTCTACCTATCCCTTCATTTCTTCTCATTCCATAATGAAATAATTACAATTTCTAAAAAAAATGTAATAAAATTCCATTAAAATACTGGAAAACAAATGCCTAAAGGTTATTAGTCATCTTCTTATTGCAGACATACCTTCAACAGCCTGATGGCAAGACCATTCAAGGTACCCATCCAACCTGAAGGCTAGATGTCATTGCTGCCTCGAAATGTCAGAGCTCAGATCCTCTCTCCCCTATAAGAACAAATATTCTGAGGATAGAGAAAGACTAGAATCAGACTTTACACTTTTGAGACAAGTATTATACGTGGAAGCACATGATGCAAAAGATGAGTAACATCCCCTTCTCCACCGCTATCTCCCTTCTTCTTTGGAAGGCATTCAGTGTTGGCTCAGACTTGTGCTCTAACCACAGGCACCAAACAAGCTCTTGGAGCCTGGAGTTTGGCATCTCTGTCACTGTGTCTGCATGGCCTTTAAAGCAGATGTAAGGCTGTATCATTCCCTGGTATGAGCCTAGATTTCACATCTGCCTTGCTTTAGGGGGAATTTACTGAGCACAGACATTGATCCTAGGAACGAGGTCGGTCCACCAAAACAGAAGAGTCAAGTTTTGAATGAATTTATCTCCACTGCTTGGTTCTTCTCTGGATGAAGCAGCCTCATGCCTCAATTCCAACAGAAAGGTGTGTATGCAAACTGCAGTAAGACCCCCAGCGGTGGTCATTGGGACAGTTCTCCCTACTCCATGTCTATACATCATGGATCTCCACTGTCCAGCCCAGGAACACAAACATCTAGTGCTCACCTACTGAATCCCACAACTTAGCCCCAGGTTCTCAAACTTTCCCTGCCTGTTATTTCCCAGACCAGTATTCCCAAAAGATGTCAAAAGCAAATCCTACCATCATATGGAGTCTTTCCTCTTTTGTGCAGACTACAAACAAACAGGACAGGACAATGCTCCTAATTTCCAACCCACTTGCAATTAAGTATTACAGTATCATTTTAGGCAGAAGGAACCCTCAATGTCTGCAATTTCCTCTTAGAACTAATTAATTCCTGTAGATTAATTAATTCCTGAAGATCCCAGCGCTTATATGGCAAACCGACTAACCCGTATCATAATGTGCAGTACTTGGATTCTAATAGCTAACAGGAATAATACATTCTAACCACACATACCAAAACATTGTGCTGTTAGTCAGTGTTGAAGCATGTTAATTAACATTTCCATAGTGTATGTCTATTACAAAGCTCAAAACAATTATTTTTTAATAATCAAGCCACAGAACGGAGGCTGAGATCACAAGAGTCTGGCTCACAAGAAAAGTCTGGGTTAAAGCCACAAAAGCTAAAATGGAAATTTTGAGGGAGATTTCATTTCCAACTCCACATTGTTTATTTTGTTTATGAAATAACTAATTCAGTAGCTGAAAAAAAATAATTGAAAGATACTCTTGAAAAGGAAGACTAAATACCACTGAAGTCCTATATTTCATATTTCCTTCTCAAAACAGCTGTCAGAAACTAGCAGCGCTAAGAACCCATTAAAAAAGTCAAACGAAAAATTAGTGGATGAAGTAGAAAATGCAGATTTTACTTGATATGTTAACTCCTCTTTGAAAAGGTATACAACTAAAACAGCAGTAGAAAAGTCTTTTCAAGAAATTCACCTTCCAGGCAGATGGTTAAAGCCTGGCTAGGCCTTGCAGGTGTGTAACCAGCTCCTAAACTCTGTTCACTGTACAGTAAATCACGGGCAATTGACAACTACAGCTAGGTGAGACAAATCACAAACATGTTTATCATTTCCCCAAAGGAAACACTTATTACCAAGTTCAAATTCCTGTTCTACAGGAATTGTAGAACAATTGTATATTGTTCATACAATATGGGATATATGCTTGGAGGCCTAGTCAAGGAAAGATTTGCAGTATCCAGAGGAAAAACAAGGTTCAAAACTCTGAAATGAAGTTCTGTTAAAAGGGAAGACTCTACTAAAAGGGGTCTGGGTTTCTGAACAAGGTTTCAAAAGGAAAGGTCAGCTCCTGAAAATGTGATATACTCAATTTAGAGTTTAGATTAAATCATTCTCTTGAAAGGCTCATTTTTCTTTCCTCTTCCCCAATACACATTTTGTGAATGAAAACCCCTAAGAAATTATTGGAAAGAGAGACGTTCTCAGTTTTTTGGAACAGATAGAGAAAATGTTGTACTATTTAGGGTGGGCATATTTTTCAGTCAAGCATTACTAGGAGCACAGGACTAATAGATGTGACAATGAAGGTGTTTTATAATATTCATGTTATATAATGTCTTGATTTCCATAGATGGTTAGCAGCAATAGAGCTGCATTGGATAACGTGAAGTTGTCTCTCAAAGTAATACAGAATGACAGGGCAAATGCATTCTGCTTTGATTTGCACAAGGGATGAATACAGAATATCTCACTGCAGTGCAGTCACTTCCCATATCAAACTGATGAGGTCAAAGATGCTTATAAGTTCCAGAAGTGTGGGGGAAAAACCTTGTGCCAAGAGTGTCCTCTTCTTTACTTAATGACTAGTGTATTGTAATACAGCAATTAAACCAAGCATGTACAAGAAAGGGATTTTGGGGATTTATTTATTTCTACATCTCAATGGCAGTCGGCCTACAGAAAACATGATAGAGTTCAGCATGTGGGGACAATCATGTAGTTAGGAAGCAATATTTAATCTAGTTGAGGCTGGTAATCTCTGGATGTTGATGCACAGTGTCATGCACTGCCTTGTAGCATTTCCACATGGGTGATCTATTACTTTGCAGCACTACAATCTGCATTTGATTTCTTATTCTCTTACCTACTCATCAGGGATTCAGTAAATCAATCCATCAGAATTTTACAACTGCCATTCTCTCTGGGCTGTGACACATTCACAGTCAAGGATTAAAATCAGGCTTCTAAAGCCGTTGCTCCTTGCAGCCTTCTGCCCTGCACTCCTGACAGAGATTGCCAGTGCCCCTGCAGGAAGTCTGAAATGCAGCAAAGCACCTCCCGAGCACCCCAAGCCTGCTTACTCAGGTACATACATCCACTTTAATTACAGTGCTTAGCTAAGAACAGCAGCAGTACAGAAGCTGACTGAATCATGACTCAGTTTTGGTCAGAGGTGGGGACAACAACTTGGGCAGGACCCATCTGAGCCATCTGATTTTACTCTGCTTCTCCATGTGAATGAATTCTTGGACTTCATCAGTGCTTACAAGTTAGCAAATGGCTACCCTTCCAAAAGCATTTGTCTCTTTGTTGTCCTTTGTTTCAGGACAAGAGGGATACTTCAGCTGTCTCAGATTCTTATTTTACTGAGAGTTTTACAGACCCTCCGTTTTCATTGGTTATATTTTTTCCACTTTTTTTTTTCCCAGTCAGACAAATCAAACAGAAATGAAGGTAGCTGTGCATTCTTCTCCGAACCCCATGAAGACCCACATTAAGTCACTGTCTTCACTCTCTTCAGACACTTAAGTATAATTATATCAAACTCAGAAGTGTTATATAGCAAATAATATAGGCTCTTATTTGAATGTTTTTATTATACAGAATGAACAATAAAATAGCTGTTGATTTTAAATGATAAACTTTTATTCTGAATATACTGTTTTTGCACAATAATTAACACAACAGTTCTAGGATTATAAATTTTTATAACATTATTGTACAAATTTTTACAAAAAAATTATTTTTTTTCCAGGCTTGTCAAGTTCCACAAAAGTGTCAAGAGAACACAAGAAAAGGGAGAGAGACCTGCTTGCCTCGTAAGAGCAACCAAGTCTGTTTTTGCAGAAACGCACACTGAGCATTTCAATAAAAATATCCCAGAAAGCA
Organism: Nicator chloris; assembly: GCA_013400495.1. Taxonomy (NCBI): domain Eukaryota; kingdom Metazoa; phylum Chordata; class Aves; order Passeriformes; family Pycnonotidae; genus Nicator; species Nicator chloris. The sequence continues at coordinate 8,255 of WAAE01007950.1, forward strand.
TGATCCAGACATTCCATACAACACAAGAAGAGAAGACAGCTTTGTCAGATCACAATCGCAATTTCATGGCATCTGAACAAGACAGTATCCCTTTAGCCTCAGTGAAATATTTCTTCAAGATGATGTTTTTCTTTTAAATCATAAACAGGACAGATGCAAGTAGCTGGGAAGAGGGTGAGGCTAACTTTTCAAAAGTCTTGAATTGTTTTCAGACGCTTTGTTTTTCATCTTTTTACAATAGTGTACAATGAGTATTAACAATATTAACATTGTGGTATGAACAAAATAATAATAATAAATCTGGCCTTTGTTAAAGGCTTGGATGTCTGATGAAGTTAGGGTAAAATTTATCCTAAGTAAGGAGTTATTAAGATTTCACCTTAGGTTGACATTCCAAAAACACCCGAGTGCATTGCAGTGCCTTGTAGGCATTAATATATTTCTTAATAACCAGTGTGCTAGCATCTGAGTTTTTGGATCAGTGGTACTGAGGTTGTGTTTTGGAATTAGGTCATACTAAGCATGTTTGTTATGTGTTAATGGGAAAAAAGATCTTAATGTCTCTTCAGTGACAGCCAAAAGCTCTCAACCACAGCAAGTAACACTTGGGTTGCAAAGGTCACTTAAAAGGGATACTGCCTATTTGAAACCAGTAAGGCCAGGTTTTAAGTTCATAAAAGGAATATTGTAGGAAAACTTACAAATGGCAGCAACACTGTTGTTTTTGTCAAGTTAAGCAGTAAAGCCTCAAGCATTAGAAACATGAAAAAAAATCATACTAAAGTCTTAAAGGTACAGGACCTAAAAATCTTGTCAATCAGACCTGCTATGTCATGTTAAAAACCTGTTACAAATATGGACCACAGTCAGTGTTTTGGCAGTAATGCTGGTTGTGTAAAAGAAAAAAGTAGAAAGAAACCTTTCATGTTAAGTACTCAGGTCATGTTTTGCACAGTACCATGCTGTAACAACTTTAATGGTGGTTACTTGTCAGGTGTACAATACACTGCACGACTTCTGTGTGAACTGATCCAGTCCAACAGTTCCCTTTGTGTTATTTAAAGCATTTGAGCAACCATCGACAGAGCCTTTTACCTCACTTTAAAAAACACAACTTTTTACAGTATATGGTATTTAAAAATATCCTAATTTAAATTTTAGGATCAAGCTTCCTCTTTCAAAGATAAGAGAAGACTATGATGCACTGTGAGAGTAAGGATACTGTTCTGCATGAGAATTTGGGTTTATTCATGCGAGCTATTTCTATCAGACTGGTATTCAGATTTTGAGATAGCTAAAGTTCAGATTGCATTTTCGGTCTATGTTTTGCATTTTGCAGATATTGGGGTATTTAAAAAAAAGTCTTGGCCATCACTTGGATATTTTCTAATGTATAATTTCAAAGTATTTAAACTACTCACTACTTTCTAAAGTATTAATAACATGGGTATGATGTTGGCTAAATGTTTATAGAGAATGTTATAATGTTAGCTGGAAGGCTAAATGTTTATATAGAAACACATTTCTTCAGGACAAATAGAGGAGCAAAGGAGAAGAACAAAGGACATTTCCTTCTCTGGATAACCCAGGAGGGCTATGTCTCTGCATGGCATGGGCTTCTCCCTCCTTTTGCATTTGGGCACTCTGAGGGAAGTGGGATGAGAGCAAAAGACACAGATGCTTCCTGTGGCAGCATGAATTCGTGCCATCTTTCTTTCTCCCCACAAACTTTAATCAAATGCTTATTACGAAACTCTGAATACGGCCTACCAGCATAAGGAAAGTGTTTTAAACAGTGCAACTTGTCCATGAAGGGTTTCTTTTAGGAAGCTAAGTGAAAACTACAGAGAATTTAATATACTGACATGAAATTAAAAGAGCACAACACAAACAGAGTATTTAAAGTAACCCCAGAGTAAAAGCAGTGAGTGCAGTAATTATTGGCCTAATCCTAGAAAACTTGCTCCTCCTATAAAATGTCAATTGACCACATTAAAGAAAAATACTGGATGCAGTCCTGGCACTAGAAACACTCAAACCATTTTTTTTTTTTTATCAGGCAGTAACTGATGCTAGGGTGAACAGAACTGCAACACTATGACTGGAAGAAAGAGCTCCAAGTTTATCTTCACCCTTATTATCAACATTAGCTCACCTTCCCTAAGGACGACCTGAAGTCATCCAAAACAGTTAATTGTACTTTTAACCCCATGACTTTGCTATGTATATTTTTTAAAAAAATCTAATTTTATCACTGAACAACAGGTCAGGATTCATTTTTCTTTTCACTCACTGTATTCCCAAACATAAGAAAATACATAGCTGGAGCCAAGGTACATGAAAAACAATGAACCAGCCATGAGTACAACTACAGTAGACATCTGATTGTTCAAGCCATGCCATGGCTTTGAGCAGCTTCTTCCGTTTTCATAGGATATGAATGCATGCCCAATCAGTTTTTTAAGCTTTTGGCATGATCAAAATTATAGCAATCAATTGCCAGCATATACATACCGATGATTGCTTTTTTTATTATTTTTTAAGAGCTAGTGTATTGTGCCTTTTTAATATTTGCATATTGCAGTTGTTAGCAGAACTGTACAATACCAGCAGAGTTGCACATTCATTGGTTTAGCTGTCTTGCAATATTGTTTAGTTCTGAAAACTAGGAAAAAAAGCGCAAATAATATTTTGCATCAACACTATGCTACACTGTAATATTGTAATTTACTGCACCAACCTGTATCACCAATGAGGTTGTATAAAAACAACTTCTAGAGTTATTATTCACAATCAAGTATCAATGTGCATACATATAGATTCAAGGCTCCCCATTTGTTTATATTTCTTTTCTAATTGCAGCAACCAGGTCATTTTGCTGTTAAATATGCTATTTTCAATAATAAATAGCAACAGCATAAGTTTTAATATTATGGGTGGGTTTATCGGAAGGAAACAAAGGGGGAACCTGATATGAACCTTAGAGAACATATACTTCCAAAAATAAATGTGTTAAATCTGATTTTTATATTCTTAAAATATCTGTACACAGATTTTCATGTGAGATCACTATTTTGTAAAAAATCCACCTCAACCCTTTTGTTACAATAGTTATATTTACCCTATTTTCTCAGCTTTTTCATTGCACAGTATATTCAGAGCTCTGTTTCATAATATAATTTAATATGATTTGATTGCAACACATTTCAATGTTCAATTTCTCACACAATACAAGAATCACTCTGTTATCTTTTCAATGAACTATACTCTACCATCAAAGAAAACAAACTGAAAAACAATAACATAGCATCATCATCATGCAAAATACCCCTGGAAACCAACGTTCAAATTTCACAAAGACATTTTTTATTCACAAGCATTTTTGTTTCAGCCTTCGAAGGATTTCTACTAGCTTTATATGTACCTGCATTGTGAAAAGGAGGTGAATATTATATTGAAATTAGCATTTTTTTCTGACAGAAGATGACACCAAGTTTAAGACGAAAATCACTTTTTTAGTTATACTCTCCAGTACCTTTGTATTTTGAAACACAGTCGTTTTCTCCCTTCCATCCTTCCCACATACAATATCAACCTACCAAAAGCTTAGCTGGCTGCATGATTCATTTTGGAAGAATTAACCACTCATCATAAAGCATGCCAATCATGCTGAACATCTGGTGAAGACTGGCCAATATTTTCATTTTACTCAGCTAGTTTGGACAAAACTGATGTTAAAAGCAGCCATTGTGGTGCTAGCAATCTATATTGGGGAGAACATTTTCCTTTTCCTTTTTCTTTTTGGTTTTTAGACAACTGTTCATGTAAAAGAATATAAATCTTTAAGATATCCAAAGCTGAAAAGAACTGAAAATCATACACATAAGCTGTTGTTAGGGGAGCCCTTTTACATGAAGTCATCAAGATTACAACAACAAACAAATGAATAAACAGAAGGTTTTAGGTTTCCCCAGTGGGGCACGGACAGAAATCTGTTTGGGTGGCGTAGATGATGCAGCATTCACACACGGTTAAGGATCCAAACTCCAACATGCAGGCACCGCGGTGCCTCGATGAGTCTCACAAGGCGCGACAACCAGACACGAGCGCTGCGCTTCTGCTGCCGTCTCCGTAGCTGACCCTCTCCAAAATGAAACTGAGGCTATCGTTTTGGCCAGGTCTTGATTCAGTTATGCGGGTTTTGGTCTAGCAAGGTCATAACTGGCAGTGTCTGCTGCCAGATAACAGCCAAAGCAGGAGCAGCTGAATTGCTACCATGGACCACAGTGACGGACTCAGAGCAGAGGCCCCACCGCAGTCAGCCGAATCCTCCTGTCGACAGAAAGAGAAGAAGTCATTTAATATGAATGACAGCGAAGCTGCTTGAGAAGTAATCTACAGCTTAGTTTTCAACAGTTTTAACTATCATTTAGGCATCCTTTTTGGTCTTATATATGTTATTTTGCTAAAATAACAGTAAAATAATTCCTGGAAATTCCTCTGATTTTGGAAACAAAGAGTGGCATTATTACTTTAACTATAAACATGGGAGGATTAAATACTTTCAAGGTTTACAGCACACACTTATGAACTAGATGGGATACTTACACCATCAAGAAATGGTACGGAATATACCTGGGGGCCCCAGTAAACACCATCTATATTCCTTAAAATTACATTCATTTTAATGTTCTGAGTATGACTTTATTGTGAGAAAAGATAGAAGAACAGATAACTTTGCAAGATTAGAAAACAAATACCAGAATATATATGTCATCAAATGATCACACAATAAAATGAATATGGTCTGCAGGTGAAGATATGATCAAAGAGAATGAAAATCCCTTCTCTGCCTCTGGTGCTCTATTCAAGTATGAGAAGGAAATCTTCTATAGCACTACTTGTGCTTGCTTGATGCAGTTAGAAGCTCCCTCTGCTCTGCATTGCTCTGTCATGCAGCAGTAACTACTCCTTATGTCATACAGCAATCACAGAACTTTTCCTCATTCCTCTCCACCATTAATTGCTGTCTTTTGGTCCCACTTTGCTTATAATGCTTAATACCTTTCACATGATGGATGTATTCATTAGTCTGGCTGAAATACATTTGATACCTGTTCTGGAGCCTGTAACACCTTAAACTTTGTTTCTCAAGACTGACACAACTCTGATTAGTACTCAAAACACCAGGAAAATTTTCCCCTCACCACTTTGTGCGACAAGTCTGAGATTCATGGGTAGCTCTGAAGGCTGAAAATATTTGGTCTTTCTCTTGTTTTCACTGTGTTCACATGGTGTAAAAAGATACTTTCCATTCTCCAAAAGATTCCAAGCCTCCAAAGGCAAGAAAACAGTGTAGGTGGAAAGGAATTTAGGTATATTGACAACTGGGGAAACTTCTTGAACAGGAGCAATAGGTGCAGGGAAGGACAGATAACTGAATCTGAACAGTAACAGAGATTGGCTGCTGGCACAGAAATTTTTCAAAAATATATATTACAGAAAGCAGAGGAAAGCCAAGAGGCAGGGAAAATCTTCTGAGTCAGATTGACTTGCCGCTGAGGCATATGCAATTAATACTTAATATGGTAATATACCCCAGAAAAGGCTGGGGAGGGGTGTGTGTGTGTGTATAAAAAGTACAACCAGGATAAATAAGAAAGTTATTAAAGAATCTTTAATTTATTAGCAAATTTCCTTAAGCAAATTTTGCTTTTCTTAAGCAAAATTTCCCAGCTTTTTAAGAATAGCAGTGCAGGACATCAAGTTTATTCAAGTGGGCAAGAACAAGAAAGCACATAAAAATGGCAGATAGATACAAACAGGAAATAAGGGGGGGGGGCAATAAAGTGTTTTTTATAACCTCCCTGAAGATTACAGTGAAATGATAGTAGAAATTTTTTACTAAATCTAAAGCACAGAGCCAAATATCATGTTAGGGCAACTCCTTCATAACAGAGGTGTAAAGACAGAATGTGGAAATAACAGAGCATAGCAAAGGCCTTCAGTGAGTTCCTTATACCAGCTTTAATGGGTCAAAATTTTAATGTTATTTATTCTGCACACAATGCATTCTTTAAAGCTGGTAGGTTTCCAAAACAGTTTGGGAAAAATATGGAAAATCAGATAAAGCAGACAAAGTAGACTCAGTACATAATCAAGAATTATAGCATTCAGCAAGAGTCTCCTTCCAAAGCTTGGATGTAAAAAACCCCAAGAATCCCAAGCCCAAAAAAATCCCCAAAAATCAGCATTCAATTATGTTAGAAAGAAACAAAAATTCCTTCTGTCCTAATCCTAAAGCAAATACCTAATTTTGGCTGCCATTCTTTATTAACAGTAGCTTTTTCCAGACATCTCTCTGCCACGTGTTAGCTTTATAATTTAGTTGTATAGTTTTGGCTTAGGCCTTGTTGTTGTTGTTTTTGTTGCTGGTTTGGTTTGGTTTGTTGCTTTTGTTTCCTTTTGCTTGATTGCATTCTACAAGTTCAAAATTCTTAAGGTTTCTGATCAACAAGAAGTCCTAAGTGAACTCTGCTGCACCAGATTTGGACTAGGATACTAAGATTTCAAGATGCACTGAACATTCTGGTTTATTTAGTTTGGCTCTGTCACTATTTACATCTGCATTGTGTCTTGTCATGCAGCTTTATTTCTATTTAAAGCACTTAAAAATAACCCTGTTGCTTCTTCCTCACAGTGACTACCATTAAAAACAGAATTATCAGCAAAGGTTTCCTCTCACGTGAATTCAGTGAACAGCACTCAGTGTTACCTCTTGGTATTTATTTTCCTTATCACTGAAATTACTTAGAAGAGTCATCTTTGAAGAAAGAGTTGAAAGCAAAGCAGGAGATTTAAAATTTCCAACAGATGGGAGATGTCTGGAGAGTATAAGTAGTAAACTGAAGGTCTTAAACAAAATTATGCTTAACATGAAGGGAAAATACCTTTATAGTGAAAATGGCATCCAGTATGGATACAAAGCAAGTAGGCCTCCACATATAGAATTATACAGGACTCAGCTTATGTCATCTTCCATCAGACCAAATATTGCAAATTATGTTGATAAATTAATCCTACCAGCATATGTACTTGAAAACACCCTCCATTCTGTTGTCCATTTCTATTTGCTCTATGAGAAACTTGTAACTACACCACAATTTCTCAACTTCTCTTACATTCATCAGTCATACAATGTAACATTCCTCTTGGGTTGAAAAGAAGTCTTTTAGTATCTTTTTCCCTCTCCTTAAGACTACACAGAGAAGTCTTTAAAGGATTCACAATTCACAACAGTAGAGAATTCTTTGGAAGCCTCATGGAGGCATCGTCTTACTACGAACGACAGCATTAAACTGCACTACACAAAAGTATACAAGGTTTATACATATATTTCAAGGTTAGTGAGTTTTTTACCCCATATTGATCAAAGTCAAATAAAATTTTTGAGGTTTGTAGACAGATTTACAGTGGTAAACTAGCAGTTCTGCCAAGAACAATTTCTAAATATTGTCTCTGGAATCAGTTAATTTTTTCGTGTCCTAAGCTAAAACAAAAAAAGTAGTGGCAAAGAAGGAATAGCAAATCCTATTTAAATCAATTTTTTTCTCCACAGAATTTCACTTTGTAATTTTCTTTTGTGCTTTAACTGTTGTCAAAACTACAGAAAATGTGAAAGTATAAAAAAAAAAAAGGAGGAGAAAATTGGATTATGTGTTTATTTACATGAATCAAAACCATCAACAATCCTCTTGAAATAAGTGGGATTCCATCACCAGTTCAAAACCAGATTGAGAAAAATGTCAGTTTTGAATGGTCTTAAAAATGCCTTTTTTGAAACACTTCCCCTCTTCTTGAACTTTAAGAAAACCTTTCAACTGTTTCATGTTAATGTTATTTTTGAGATTTCTTCTAAAGTATCTTATAACAAAGATATACAGCATCATTTTATCTTCTCTTTACATTATCTTATCTTTACCTCTTCTAGTGCAATAAGATGTGGAATTATTTTTAAGCAGTTTCACTGAAATTTTCCAGCCCATGACATTAATCACACAAATCCCGAATAACAGATCAGCTGAGGATGTTCTCTCTTTGTTGTGTTCAAATTATCCCTGTATATTAAGTCTCTTTGAAGAGAGAGAGAATTGTAAAAGAAAGTGGAAAGAATTGTTGTAAGCCACTTTCATTTCACCACAAGTGTATGGGAAATTTCTTTTTCTTGCATTAATCATATCAAACTTCCTTGCATGCTTGAGGTAGAGAAGTGTCAAATCCAAATGTCATCTCCTTGTGTCATGCCTTACTATGACAACTCTAGATAAGGCTGTTTTACAGCATCACATGCTATGAGAATTATTCAGCGCTTTCAGAATGGAAACAAATGTTTTTATAAAACCATACCTTCATTTTTAAGTATCAAAACCACATATTCATTGCTATATATCAGCATTTCCTTGAAGACACTGCCAGTCCAAAATTTTAAAAATACACTTGGAACTGTAAATACACATATACATGTATACATTAAGGTTATAAACATACTTGTTACTCCTTTAGAAGTGCACTATAACTATTTATCATAGTAAAACTTTGTTTTTAAATGATAATAATTCATCAGAACCCACTGTGCTACTCTGACTTATAAAAGGGTAAAACAACATCTGCCCAAAGAGGTTCTGATGTGGCCTTTGAAATCAATTGATTACCTCCAAGTTATACCTTTTGTAAGCACATATTTTAAATATTTCATATTACATGGAGAACACCTTTGCTTTTACTCAAGAGTCATTTCCAGTTTCAGTGCCTGGTCATCCATAAATTGTGAGCTACCCTCCTTTGTCTGGACCACCAGACAAAGCTGGCCAAGGTGTACAGCTCCCCTTGCACAGACTGGGCACACGGGCACTTCCATCAAGATGTATCCAGTTGCCTGGGCTGCTAATCACCCCCAAAGCTCCCACGGACATACCTGATGGAAGCTGATGGAAGTAAGACATTCCCAGTGGGGGCTAAAAACTTGTACAGGTCTTTTCTTTATTCCCAGGCATGGCAAACAAAACCAGTGTGCAGGTACAAAGCAAGAGCAAGCCATTTGGGGCATGATAATGACTACTTTGTTATCCTTGATGAAAGGTAAAAGAAATCCATGAGGTTAGTGAACCTGATCAGCTGGATTGTATCGGTGTTGGCTTCAGTGATTTAATATAACAATACAGATTAATGTCCTGAGACAACCCATTTCCAAAATCACAAAGTTATTAAAAACAAGATGGATGAACACAATTACTTTTATAACTTTCTGCTGCCAAAAGCTTATCAGCTAAAATTATATTCTGTGTGTTTCCCCACCTTAAGTAGAAAGCACATTTTGGCATAAAGAATTCAGCTCAAGGTTAGTCTCTGCTGCTTTATGTACATTGGACGGTAGTTTTTTAATTAAAGAAAGCTATGTGCAGAGCAAATTGCATGAGCGGGAACATGAGATGTTAATCTAGATTTTAATGTGAAATACTACTGGCTTAAAGAAAGGCCTTTTGCTTTCCCTACAACCTTCTGCTGTGGCTGTGCAGGTTCCTAGGTTTCCAAGAAACGACACCATTTAAATATAGAATAAAAAAACTTCAAAATTGCTCAAATAATAAACTGTTAAACAGAATTTAAAGTTTTTTTTCACTTAAGTTCAAGAGATATTAATTGAACCTTCCCTTAAGTATATAGAAAATATAAATTACTGTGAAAATGACTGTTCTAAATTTCAATTAATTACAACATTTCATTAATTTTCAGTATTTCATTACACTAACTCTGAAAAATGCCCTGTAAGCTTTCAGTCCTGCCTCAGTTTGCTTTACTTTGATAGACATGTGAGCATCTCCCTCTAGTGGTTTTCAAGCAATGTTGATCAGAACCCCCTTCAGTCACACATTTTTTGCTCTCTAGCTCAGCAGTTCTCTTGCAGATATGTCACCTGCACAGTAACTCATGACACAGTCCCCACCATCAAATGCAACACAGTCTAATTGCCAAGGCTTTGGTTGTAAACCCCAGAGTCTGCACTTGGTCTTACAGGAATTTACATAGTTAATTAGAAGAAAAACCTCACCTTCTGCTGTAATCAGGCAATCAATATGTTTAGGTCACCAAAAATTAAGAAGTAAAAAAATAGTGTTTCGCTGAATTCCTAGTTAACCAAGTTGATGCACACCATTATTTTCCATCATTAACTCTTCTGTTCATTTGAATGCAGTGAAAACTCCTTTCTCTTCTCAATAGCAACACACACATAACACTCATCCTTGCCACCCCTAAGTAAAGCTTTACTTTCACAGGTATGATGTCTCTTCTATTTGCTTTGTATCTTTATTTGTCTCTGTGAAAAAGCTTTCTTCAGTTCATTTTAACAAGGACAAGGAAAAAATGCTTACAAGTGAAGATGCGGACGCAGCACGTGCAAGGTACATGTGCAATCTCAAAGAGCCAACCATGTAAACCCAACAGGTTCCCTTGTCTTTGTACGTTCTGTGGGAGAGGCCCTCATGTTTAGTAATTGTGATTTATAAGGCTACAGACAGGGTTTTTTCACATTTAATTTCCCTTAATATTGCATCAGTAATTTACTCCAGATTGTTGCTTTTGGGGCTCGCTTCATTCTGTTTTCTGTTGTATGCTCAGTAAGTAAAAAAGTCTGCTAATTTTTTTAAGCCAAGAACGAAACAAAAAATTAGAGAAAGTAACTGACCATCCACACCACATGAAAACTTGCAGAAAAATGAAGATAGGAGCGGACGTCATGGCAGAGGCACGACTCGTTGTGCATATAGGCTGATCCTATTAATAACGGGCAAAGTAGCAAGTAGAGGAAAGGAAAGAAAACACAGAAAAAAAGACATACAAGATGAGATATCATGCAGATTGCTGGCAGTTAGCAGAGTTAATGTGAAAGCATCCACCCAAGAGCAAGAGATTCACAGCAAATTTTGCAAATAAACTTAACCAAAACAATCCACTGTTACAAAACACATGACTTACACACTGATCAGCACATCAAGCTAGTGAGCAAGAGTTGTACTTTCACACACAATCATATTGGGATGGTTTGGATTATTTACAATGGCTGGATAGCTTTTGGATGGGTTTCCAACTTTTTAAAATCTTTTTTGGCCAGTAAGAAAACTTCCTTTTTAAAATAAAATTTGGTTACTAGAAAAATGCATTGAATACCAATTCTCTGAACTTTTAAAATACTACTGACAGCTCAGTAATTGTGCCTCCTTACAAGAAAAGCAGAGAACATAGTGGAACAAATTTTGGTATACAGCAGTTATAGCCAAGTAAGTGCACTGGTTTGGGACAATCTTTCCACTGCAGAAATTGCAGAAATTGCATGAGGCACTAAAAACATATTTTTAAAGTATTTATTGTATCTAATGCCAGGCACTTCATTGTTCAGCATTTTTGGCTTGAAATTTATTCTGAACAGCTTGAATTCAGCATAATCTCTTTTGTATCTTCAAAAGGTAATATAGAAACATTATTAAAAATAATAATTTAGATATGTGGCACAGTTATAATTTTTCTCTTTCAAAACTAATGCATTCAACACAGAAGTACCAGACAGCATAGTTTTGGTGATTTCAGTAAAGCAATGCACTGTTAAACCTGCTAAGAACATGACTTAGGGGCAGTACAATGTGCAGAATTAGAAACAGCATCCTAAAACATATATAACATTTTTAATATTTTAGCAATAATTTAAATAATATTTGGAAACATTATTATAAAAATAATGCTTCTAAGCCAAGATTATCATCCACTTGTGCAAGCCATTGAAGAACTGGATTTCACAGCACCACACAGAGACCAACTGTTTTATGCTCATTAATGATATTTTAGTGGGAATCGTGTGTGAAAGTGCAATGGTTATAAGAAAGGCAGATAAGAAAGCAGCTGTTAAGTTTATGTTAATTGAAATAAAGTGGCTATGGTCTAGAGTGAACAGTATGTTTAGTGATAAAAAGGTTATCAGGCACCAAGGTACATTTAAACGCAGTTCTCACTGATTGTCTAAAGCTGCTCTACAGTTGTTTATAAAGTCTTACAACTTCAATTTTACCTGTTTGGCTTCATCAAAACAGATTTCAGGACCTTTTCTGTATCTAGGTTGCTTGACCATTTCACATGGATTTGGCCCTTCATCTGTTTCTCTGGTTAAGGAGTGTCACTGTTTTTCATGCATTGTACACAAGCAGGATCAACATTCTGTTTTTGTTTTCATGGCAGGAGAGAAGATTTATGCTAATTCAGATAGTGCTGAAATAAACATCAATATTCACAGTTCCTTGTTTAAATTCAAGAAAACCAACCCAACCATTTAGATAAATGAAAATTAAATACCTTTTTTTTTGCACTGCTATAATCAAGAAAATAAACATCCTGTACAACTTTTTAGAATATTTTCAGAACCATAACCAGAAATAAAATAAAAGCTGAGTTCTTTTAACATTTTCTGTATTGCCTTTTTTTTTTGTCATTGCATAAATATTTCAGGAGATATTTCATAAAGCAGTAAACTTTCAACGGTGCTGATTAGTTAGAGTTTATGTTACCACAGAGTTACTCTGCTGTGATGAAGATACACAGGAAAAGCAAGGAAACTTGTTTGGAGAAGTAATGTCATATACAGGCTGAACATAGCAATGAAAGCCTATAAAAACTACTGGTTCTATTATGGGTACACTTACATTACCCCAAATACAGAAAAGATCATGCAACTGCAGGCTTTGCAGTAAATTACAGGAGAACTACTGAGATCCCATTAGCATTAAGTGATGAAGGCAGACAGAGAAAATGGTGTCCATACTACCAGCAGAACAGCAGCAGAGAAAGAGGAGCAGTGACATGCTATTAATTAGCTGACTGAATGTACAAGGTACTGCTTTAGCTCACATCTCTGAAATCTGTAATTGCTGGTGTTAATGTACTTCACACTGCACTTCACATGTGCCACTGGCTAATGAGGGGCAAAAGTCATTGCAGCAGACTTGAAAGGCATGGATATGGCAAACTACAAAACAGCCTTCCAGTGAAACCTGCTCATATTACCGTTCAGTATGTTAATCTTTTTTTATTCCACTCCAGGTAATACACATATTAAAGCTATTAAAAGAATCGAGAGCCAGAACTTATCTTAGTAGCTCTAATTTACACTTGAAGCAACCCTGTCCATGCACTACCATGGAGTAGTACAGCAGCTTCAGTGCAACAAGTGGAGAGGCCAAAGGGAAGAGAAGGCAAGATGATTGGGAATTTATTTCTACACATCTCCATCTACCTTCATTCAGATCTTACCAGACTCATCTCCTCTTTTCTCTGCTGTGGCTCAGCTGAAAGGGAAGTTGAAACACGAAGAATATTCTAGGAGACTGTGCATAAGCAAAGCTGTACCAGCCAAAAGGAAGCAAACTGTAATAATAATCATCTAAATAGCACCCAAAGGTCATTTTGTCTGCTCGGGTGATGTTATGCTACATCTGCATTTCACTATGTACCTTAGTTACACAAAAAGAGGGAATACCTTAGTACTGCATAGTTGAATGAAAATAAAATAGATCCTTTAGTCAATAGAAGCCCACCCAGCTGTTCTGACTGCCATTTGAGGTCATTTCTAGTAGTTTTAGGCTCCACAGGGAAATGCAAGTCATGTGCCCTTTCCCATCTATCATGCTTCATTTTCTATAGTGAGTGCTGTCTATAAATTCAGACAGTGGAAACAGTTAATCAAACTGTCATGGACTGAAGCCAATTAGAATATTAGGCTGTGTTTACATAGTCTGTGATGACACCCCAATGTAACTTCCTTTTCAGCCCAAGCGTAGACGGAATTCCAGTTTTATTAATGTGGCAATGAATGCATTGCTTGTGCCAAAGAAACACAGTCATCTGTACCACCATCTGCTTTTCTTTCAGGAGTGGGAGAGGCTGTCTCAAGTAACTTCCTGACGAGGACAGAGGTATTACTAATTGTTTTCCCTGTTCTGTCACAGTAATCCAAATTACGGTTTGATTTACCACTTGTGGCATGCTGTGCTCAAGCCTACGTAGAAGAGAATGGCTGAGGTGAAATTCTCCTGACCTTGAATGTGTGTGTAGGTTTTATGCAATTCCATCACCATCACCTACAGGTATCTACTGCAGTGAACAGGCTAAATCAGAGAGATTGGCACGAAGGTGGTTGTAAATTAAACGTCTTTCACATGCTTTTAACTTCAATGCTTGTGTTGCAAGACCTCTGCCTAGCATGTGAGCCACCTATGTCTCCAGCCAGCTCTGAAGAAATTCTATGCAGCTGGATGAACTCTAGCCTTTGATGGCTAAAGCAGTTACCACAAGAAGTAAGCTCATCTTTGACAATGAGCACACACTAAAGTGCCTTCATCAACTAATCAACAGTGCAGCATCTCAACTTTTCATCATCAAACACTCCTATCCTGGCCTTTTTTTGTTATTTCTCTAGACAGACATATCCTTGTCTTTTCTAAAGGTTGAACAAACCCAGGGCACTCAGACTTTCCTTGCTAGTGCTCTCAGATGCCAATCTCCTTGGTGACCCTTCACTAGACTTCCTCCTGTATGCCAGTGTGGTCCTGGGAAGCACACAGCACTCCAGATGTGGTCTCACCAGTGCTGAAGAGTTGGGATGGATCAGTTCTCCCAGTCTGCTGATTACACTCTTGCTGTCATAGCCCAGGATGTGACCAGCCCACTTTTCTGCAAGGCACAGTGCCAACTCGTGGTCAACTTCTTGCCCACCATGAACGTCCAGCTCTTTTCTGCAAATCTTTCTGTCACTCTGTCCCTAGCCTGTCCAGCTGTGTAATTATTCTGTCCTGGGCCCAAGACTTTGCATTTGCTTTTTTGAAACTTCATTAAGTTCCTGTGAGCCCATTTCTGTCTAAATTCTCACAAATAACAGCTTTGCTCTCTACCTCAATGACTGCTGCTTCACATGATTTGTGATATCATCCACAAATACCTGATACTTCAAGTATTCCAGTGGCAACCATGGTAATAACGTAGATAAGTGGGTCATTTCTCCCCAAATATATTCCAGTATCCCATAGCCAAAAGTCAATCCACACTACTAAATAACATGATTTTAAAGGATACCCGGCTTCTCTGCTTGCATCAGGGGCTTTGGGTCACAGGAACGGCACAGCAGTTGGCTGTCACTAATAATGAACACTAGATTGGTGTTTGAAATCTTCTCTGCATGATAAAGTCTAGAAAAAAAGCCAAGAAAAACCTATGCTTAAATGAAGCAAGGAAAATCGCATTTGAGAAGGACACACAGTATTGCAATAAAATAATCCAGCTTCACAGATTTAGTCTGCCTGCTACTGTTTATCTTTTTCATTAACAAACAGTAAGAAACATTTATAATAAATTTTGTAATCTTTTTGACATTTCCATGGTACCCTCTTTCAACTAGACTTGTT
>WAAE01007952.1:0-11813 GCA_013400495.1 Nicator chloris
AAACAAACAAAAATTCCCAAACAAACAAACTCAACAAAAGCCAAAAAAGGGCAGTCTCAAACTATCTGCATTATATAGGAAGGAAGAGATTTTTAACATTCTTTCAGCACATCTTAGTTGACAAGTTCTTGCTGCATCACTAACAACCACTTGAAACAAAGCTTTCAGCTGACTCATGTTAGGCCCAGGTCTTTTAATAGCATTTTTTGAGTGCAACATACCTCACATTCCAAGCAGTGGTGAAGTCAGGGTTCAGCAGTAGCAGGGTACATGTGATATCTATCAGCTCTAAAACGATGGAACAAGAGACATTAAGATTAGTAATGATTTGCACATGGCACTGATATCTCTACAGTGCCTTACTCCTTCTCATTCCTCAAAGTCTCTCTGCTATGGGCTGCTGTACCTCTGTAAAATATTGCTCTTATTCCAGAAGAAATGATAGCTTAATGTAAGAGGGAGCAAGATCTGCCATATCCTCCCTTTTCATTATTTAAAATAATGAACTAATAATGAGTATGCCCTCAGCAAGGAAAAAATCATTATATAAAATCCTTGAATATTCAGTGATTTTAACCACACACTATATATGAGAAGCAGAGAATTCTGCAAAGAAAATCCAAAGGTTTTTAAATATTAGAGAAGTAAAAAAATACCCTACTATTTTAGAACAAGTCTGAGCTGCAGAAGGCTGCCATATACCATACTGTTACCAAAAATACACACTATAAAAATCCTGTAGCTAAAAATTGAAACATCCAGCTATGAATGAGGATTACAAAAGTACTCCCTATTGAACTGTACAGAAAACACTTTAAATACATTGTGAAGTGCTTCAGACTGAAGTTTTAACACTAATTCAATAAAAAACCCAAAGCAAAACCCAAAACATTTGCTTGCATCCTTGCATTTAAGCATTGTACACTGTAGATTTATGTATCACACTTACTTTTAACTATGTCATCAAAACTGAATGCGACTGTCCAATCTTTTACTGTCAATTAAATCTGGCTACATTCTCTCCTAATCACCCTGCATTTAACACACTAATTAGATCATACTTCAGGTGATTTCCAGCAAATAAGAGGTACTTCATTACCTGAAGGAAAAAGAAAAGGATGGTATCTCATGGAAACAGATCTCTGGTTAGTGCAGTTAGCATGACTGCAAAATGAACTGTTAAGAAATTCAACAGTAATGGGATATAAATTAATTCAAAGTGCAAAGGGACATGGCTTCATGTGTCTTTGAAACAAGAATCAATACTTAAGGAAGTCTAAAAGTGAAATACTTTCATATATTACTGTGTGTCTGATTGATCATTTATGTCCAACAAAGACATTTTGTGTTTTCCATTATGTTCTTCCTTATGGGGAACATGCTAAGCCATAATATAATGCAAGGGGTGATGGAGGGGTGTGGTGTGGAATTCTTCAGTGTACTGTTGACTTTGCACTAAGCTGTAATGTTTTGAAAAATGTCTCAAGGAACGAACTTATCTTTCTTTTTTCACAAGTTTTAGTTAAACCCCTCTTTGCTGCCAAAGAATAAGTATTTCTCATACACGCACAATATCTTCCTAATTTGCTGCCTGAATGTACAAATACTATTTCTTGGTTTACCCTGTTCCTGAACCAGCAAAGTATTTCAACACTCATTTAATTTATGCAGCTGACTATCCCAATTCAAATTAGTCACATACACAAAATCAAATACATACACCAAATCAAACACATACACAAAATTAAACACCTGCTAAGTGTTTTGTGGCTACTATTTCAATTTTACATTCAAAAATTAGTTTGGAACATTTACCAAAACATAATTTTTATATGCAGGTATAGTTACAATTGTGAGCTGTGATTGTTTCATGTACGTGTTCTCTTTACCTACAATAAGGGGTTCAGTAATTATTAGGTATTACCACTGTACATGTTATATGCACATCAAGCAGAAGTTTATTATAGCCTATCTCAGTCTTTTGAATACTTCTCAGAATTATTTTCAAAGTCTACTTAGAACAATACAGCTTGTTTAGTCATGATTTCCGGTTAATATGACCATTCTGGTAATCTCAAAGGTCTGTGACAGCATCCAGTCAAGTCCAACTTTAACAGAATTTGTTTGCATTTTGTCCATTTTCCCATTACAGAGGTTCACTGAATCCTGAATATTATCAAAGGGAAGATGCAGACAAAAGGAAAATCTCCAAGTAATACCTAGTTCTTTCATGTCAGTGTTCTTTGATGTAAGTAACAGATGAAGATTTGTGAGGTGTGGATTCTGAGCCACAGATGTGAAATGACACAATTTAGTAACCTCTAAGCCACTTTTTAATAGGAAGTCTTACGACAGATCTGGCACACAATGATAGCAGTTGCCAACTATTCTCCCATGTCAGTAACAAAACCCATCTTTTATTTAAAATTTAAAATTACTTTCTACTACATACGTTTCAGGCAAACTATTGCATTATAGGTGCGCACATTGAACATGTCCTTTTGCACATTAAAGTCTCCCCAGCTGCAAAAGGACAAATAAAAGCTCTTCTCACACATTTGAAATTGACTTTTGTAAATGAAGAGACAAAGCAGAGTGGAGTTTGATTTTCAAAAGAAAGCCAAACAAGTTGCAGGCACAAGACTGAAATCCATGCTACTGCATTATTCACTGACAGAGTTTTCTCAGCTGCATTTTGAGAAGAAGAGTTCTACAAGGTTTCACTCGTGAGGGAAGCAGAGACCCACAGACACCATCCCTGTGGCATCAGCAGGTGTGATGGCATCACAACAAAGCACCTGCACTGGTGTGACTGGAGCAGGGTGCTAGCACACAAGTAATGGCTATCAGCTGTCTTCAGACACCCAAAATTGTGACACGGATCTCAATGTTTGTAATTCGGCTTGAAACAAGAAGTTTTTCTCCGTGTGGAAATTTCAGCCGTTACAACTTACAATAACACTTGAGACTACAATGAAGTCTCCCTGCTGAAGATCTGCAGCATAATAACAATACACATCACACACTCCTACCTCAGACCTCCAAAAGCACTGCAATGAGAACCACTGGTGTTGCTAAGACTGCCTGTGTTAATAGGTTCAACTCTTTAAATGCTAAAGTTTGTATTTAGCTATGTGTCAGTCAACATTAATTATATTCCCTGTGTTAAAGTTGTTTCTTGAATTTTGTAATTGCCTGCATTCCAAATTTCAAATTTGGAATGATGTCAATTCCATCACCAGTTTCCATCAGAACTGAATAAATCAACAGCAGCAGGTTGGTGGCTGTTATCAAAAAGATCCTAGTCTTAATAAGTCCAACCACAAACAACAAAGACCAAGAAAAAATTGAAGATACTTATGTTCGCAATACACATCCCCTAGGAAGAGACTTTTAAAGATGTCTATAATGAGAAAAAACATTCAGGAAAATAAATTATGTAAAAAAAAATAAAGGGCAATGTAAAATTTATAAAGTCCACAAAATACTTTTCATAAATAATCACATAATGACATGATATCAACCCTCTAGGAGCAGCATGGGAAACACAATGACAGAAACACACACAAAAAATCTGTAAGACAAAAATAAAACACAATCAATGGGTCAGTCATACCCAGCAACACATGAAAACACTTCTTGAAGCTACTCTTTTGAGGGGTAATTAATTCTAAGGAACAAGCCAGTGCACTGTTATTCTAACACCACCCAAGGTGTACAGCTAGCACTGGAAGACTCTATGTTGCCAGCAGAATGGGTTCCTCCTTGTCATGATCTATCTGCCATTTCGTAATATTCTTTCCAAATTATACATTATATGTTGCATTATACATCTGTATGTTTGTAATAAGGAATCAAAGTGTGTTTAACAAATCAAAGCGTGTTAAGCAAATCTAGACCCCACCATCAGGCAGACAAAAGCAGGCAACACTCTTACTGCTCCCACTTCAAGATCCACTAAAGACTTCAATCTTCTTTTTCCGTATCATCTCTGAAGGCAAAAGAAGCTCAAGTGCACATTTACAGACCTGACCAACACCACCTGACTGTGCTGTACACTACTTTAATGAGCATCAGTGCACAGCCGGCTTCATCCACTTAAAGTGACATAGACTACAGCAATAAAATACTAAAGAAGAGAAAAGTAGATATCAAAGGAGAAATGCTACTGGACCAGACATCATCTCTGGATTGATACAGACCTACTCTCCAACTTACCTAGTAGTAACACCAAATAGTACACCATGTTAGTTATGACTAGGTGCTAGAGTCTGCACCAGATGTATGCCAGCATCCCACTTTTAAAAACATAATTCTTTAACTCACTATTTCATAAAGCAGCCAGGGAGACCGGCTTTGCTATTTGCTGCAATCCACACAACCAAATGAGTGGTGGCTGTTTGGTATGCTTCAGAAGGGGAAGACAATCCCACACATTTTGAGGCAAAATGGACACAGTCAGTGCTTTATGGACAGGTTAGTAACACATAAACAGAAAAAAGTTAAAATATGGTAACGGTCCAAAACTGAAACCCAGCTGCATGTGAGATATGAAAGATCTGAACTCTTGTGAGTGGTCACAGGCTGCTCTTCTACAGAACAGATATCCCTCTTTCTGAGGGATGTGAAAAATACCATAGCAGGTAATAGATACTAAAAAGAAGTCTCTAAAAGCAAAAAAAACCAACAGAAATAAGACACTGAGAAACACAGCATACGAACATTCTTTATTCCAACTGCTATTTAGAAGATACTGCAACAGTAAACAAAAAACTTGTTTCATGAACTAGTTATTCTTTTTCATTCTTACTCTGAACAGGACACCTTATAAGCAGTCAAATACCTCCTATGTCACACCTGTTAATAATTCTTTATTTTGAATTTTTTTAAAGAACATATACAGAAGAATTTTTCATGCAAGTTAAACTAAAAACCAAAACAAAACAAGGAGATAAGAAAGGAAATAAAACTTTACCAAGCTGTAGGGACTAATAATTTCTAGTACCTCTACATCTGAAATACATTGCACTCATTTCTTACAGATATACACATCACCACATTTTCCTTTTGACTCAGGAAAACAGGAGAAAACTTCCTCTGTATCAACTAACATCACTTCCTCAAATAACTCACTGAAGTAAGTTGTCTGTCTCTAACCTTTCCAGTTTGGGCAAGAGAGAAAAATTTTATTTTCAAATGACCCTAAACTTGTTTAATTTAAGATGCACAATCCAAAGCCTGCTCTCCTCGGAAACCACTATTTCCTCCAGAACAGGTTACACTGGCATTAGGCCCAGACATTATGATCCAGACAAAGGCACCCTCAGTCAGTTTGGAGATAACACTACCATGGGTGGGAGTGATCTGCTGGAGGGTAGGAAGGCACTGCAGGGGGATCTGGACAAGCTGGATCAATGAGCCAAGGCCACTTGTATGAGGTTTTGATGGGTCCTGCCCCTGGATCACAACAATGCCATGCTACACCATGAGTTTGGGGGAAAGATGCTTGATGGAAAAGAACTAAGGGTATTGGCCAAAACCAGCTGAACACAAGCCAGCAGTGTCCCCAGGTGGCCAAGAAGGCCAAGGGCATCCTGGCTTGGATCACAACAGTGTGGCCAGCAGGATCACATCAGTGACCATCTCCATGTACTCTCCAAGACATCAAGGTGCGGGAGTGAGCCCAGACAAGGGCAACTGGAGCACAAGTCTTATAAAGAGCAGCTGAGGGAGCTAGAGGTGTTTAGCCTGGAGAAAAGGGGGCTTTGGGGAACCCTACTGTTCTCCAGGACTGCATAAAATGACATTGTAGCCAGGTGAGTGTCAGTCTCATTTCACAGGTAACAAACAATAGGATGAGAGAAAATGGCCTCAAGGCTGCACCGGGAAAGGTTTAGGTTGGGTATGAGGAAAAATTTCCTCATTGAAAGTGTTGTCAAAATTGAAACAGGATGCTCAGGAAGTGGTAGTCTCACCACCCCTAGATGTACTTTGGAAGACATGTAAACACAGCACCTAGGAACATGGTTTAGTCCTGGACCTGGCAGTTTCAGGTTTATGGCTGGACTCTGATCTTAAAGCTCTTTTCCAAACTAAATGATTTTACAATAAATAAAAAAATGTGCACTAAAAATCACATAATATACTCTTCTCTAACTCAGAACTCACCATCCTTGTTGAGCCACTGTTTTCTCTGTTTGTAGAGGAGAAGTTTATTGTGGACATATGGCAAAAGAAACTTCACACACCAGCTCTCCACACCAAGCTTGTTTTCCACCAGGACAATAGGGCTCCGGTTATATCTGGCTTCAGGGCAGGGTATTAATCCAATTTCATCTCTTAAAAAAATTAAAGAAATATAATTAAGCTTATTTCCAGTACGTGACAATAATTTGTCTTGATAGAGCATGCTGGCAATGCTTCCCAACCAAACACTCCATCATCTTTTTTCCTCGTCTTTGCTGAAATCTGTAATCTGAGAAGTTTTATTTGGTTTTCACACAGATCCTAAATGATGAAGGCCCCATTTTTTTCTGGTTTTAGACTATCATCCAAGCCGTTTAACTCAGCTGAATCAACACAAGCTCCCCGGTTTTGTAATAAATATGCGGCAGAGCTGTAACATCTGCTTCACCAAGAGAAACAGAACCTGCTAACTAGTACAGGCACCTGACTGACCAAAAGCTACCCAGGTGTGCCCTGCGG
Organism: Nicator chloris; assembly: GCA_013400495.1. NCBI lineage: Eukaryota > Metazoa > Chordata > Aves > Passeriformes > Pycnonotidae > Nicator > Nicator chloris. The sequence goes on from WAAE01007952.1 coordinate 6,706, forward strand.
CAGCGTGACCAGGTGCTCTGAAACTGAAGATCACACAGAACATGCTCACTTCCACATGTCCCATTTTTCATTGTCCTATGCAAGGCACCATGATCAACAGGTGGAAGATTTGAGACTCAGAGGCCAGTCTGATTAGAAGTGAACTCTGTATGAGAAACTTAAGCCTTTAAAACAAGTGACAAACACAAGCATTTGTACCAGCAAATAAAGCAGAGACTCAGCTGTTTAGTTTCAATGCGTCATACCATATTTTACTTTTTCCATCAGGTTTTTCTAGAATGCTGAACAGCAAGTTCTTAAAAATAAACACAGCTCATCAAGGATTCACACTTGTTTGGACAGAAGGCAACATTATTTTATACCTTCCACTATGCATCATTTCTCCACAACTCCCATTCAATGGAAAAAATCATTGCTAAAGAGGGAAATCCTCACATCTCACACAGGGTAAAAAAAGATTTCCTGTGATCTCAGAAAACAAATTTTCCATCTTAAGTCTTCTTAACACAAGATTTGCAGATACACTTCGAGTGCCAGCTCGTCAACCTCAACTCAATTATCTTAAATAAAATTTATTACTGTGTACTCTGAGCATGCTGATTTAGTTCTGTGTCCCCACTGGACTATTATTGAGGTAATCAAGAGTGGCACAGTGTGCTTGTTTAAGACCGAATTTGCGTATTCAGAAAACAGATTTATCTTCCATACATCACAACATATAAGCCACAAAGTCACAGGTAAGGTGAACTCAAGGTAAAATGCTTGCAAATCACGTGGCTCTGTCTCCAAATACACACTCAGGTCCCTTTAGCTTCCCTGGTCAGCTGAGAACAGAGAGAAGAAAAAAGCCTTCTCCTACTCCACTAAAAGCAAGAAATGGTTATCAAGCCAAGATCCTTATCTGTGCTGCTCCATTTAACACAAGCTAAACTCTATAAGCAGCAAGATTAAACCTAAAATGACATTCCAGCCTGCTTCTTTCAACAGAGTATCTTAATAGCCTGACGTTTGTACGCATTGCTGGGCCTTTCTTTTATGAACTCTAAAGCCAGTCCTTGGTCAACCTTTGCCTGGCCTTGCACACATGGACATGAAAGTCTCCAAATGCTATGAAGATGCAGTCAGGCACTGCTTGGCTATTTAACTCTGTGATTTACCATAAGAACTTACCAGCTGTAACTTACGAAGAGCACACCAAAGGTAAACAGCAAGGAGAGAAAAACCCCACAAAACAAACATCCACACCTTTACTTATTACCAAATGCAAGAAGTCTGACTTGGATGAGCCAAGTTTCATAACACTGCTTTGAACACGCCAAAATGACAGACACGTACAGTTTGCACAAAGCTGGCAAACCAGCCTGAAACACTTCAGAAAGCACTCTGGTAGCCAAAATCACCAGAGGACTAGACCCACTGCATACTGAAATATACTATGACATAGTGCAATAGAAAAAATGCTTTATCTGGTAACTGAGCAGTTTTGGTCAAGATGCAAAGCAGGATTTGTCACTTGGTAACAATCTTTTCTCCAACACTTTGGTATCATTTTTGATGATTCATGTGGTTCAGAAATCATGTTGCATTCAGTGCCTGAGAATTAACAGATTCACAGCACCAAATATCAGGGATGCAGATTCATCTGAGGTGGGGTGCCTATCTCACAAAACAACTTATTCAGGGCAACCCTCAGATCTGCAGAAGGACCAAGCAACAGAGCAAGTCTACCAGAAGACACTACTTAAGAATGCCTGAAGTGTCTGCTCCATCATGCACCCAAAGCAACCCTCTGCAGCACGACTCACATGCAGACACTGCTAAATTAGTGCTTGTGAAATGAAGTTACTGACCATGCAAAACATCCCAGACATATGGTGGAAGCAGTGCCTGTTCATACGACAAGATTGCCCAAACTCATTGCAGAATGGTCAATGCTTGCATTTATGTCAAGTGACAGGTGCAAAGTGCTCACAATACTGAAGGAGACACAGAGGGCTGCTTTTCATTGGTATTTTTATGACTAGTCTAAAGTAAGGTTCAATTTCTCTCCCAAGATTTCCCCATTTTCTGATATTGTCTTCTGAAGTTTAGAAGTTATTTAGCGCTTTTACATTCATTTTCCTCAAAGCAGGCACCACAGTCACGTTCCAAAAATTTCACAAATTATTTCTATATTTACAGGATATCACACCAGTTCATATTCCTGAAACACACTGTGGAAATATTCAGAAAGTAGTGGAAGGTTTTAGGTGAGATGTCATGAAATCTTCCACCATTACAGAGCTTCTTCAACCTAAGCTGAGACCAGAGAAGATGTGCAAAATGGCATCTGGGAGACCCTGGAGCTGCAAAATCCAGACCTGTTCCATAATACAAACCTTAGCCAGACCAGAACAGTACTGACAAGCCATTGCAGGACCTGCTTCAAGAGTCGCAGTCTGTTGACTCAGCTACAGCCAATCTCCTTTAAACTTTTAAAGCTGTGATAATACAAAAAAGTTCCCTTTGTTACAAAACCACAATACCATAGTACACCTAGGGAAGGAAGCATTTAGTGTGACACTACCATTATGGGTCTTCAGCTTTAGGTACTTCATGTAGAGGGACCTTCTCTGATTTCTTTTCTGGGAAATAATCTTTAAAATAACCAAACCTCTCTTGGCAGAATTTAAGTTGTATCCTCAGATATTGTATACAAATGCTGGGCTATCATCTAAGAGTTCATCTTGCCAGTTACACCCAGAAAATTCATGTATTTCTTTTGACAAGCTCATCTGTTTCTGCTTCACTTACATGTAAAGGAACAGCAAAGTTCGAAGAGAAAGTATACACTCATCTGCTCACTGTTGGTGATCTGTTCAGTTCCAGCAGCATAGCTCATGTACGTGACTTTATCAAGACCTATGCTTGGAAGACGGGCAAAAATACTTCCCTGTAAATTTAAAAGAAGCCTTACAAAATTGAAAACTAGCATGATGACAGTTATCCAAATGAAAATAAATGGAGCTGTCAGAGAGAAAAGGCAAAAAGAATTCTGAGTTGTGTATTTAGTTAGAAGCTCATCTTAAAAAAATAGAGTCCTGCTGCAAATTCCATTTAAAGTGAAAAAAGAGAAACATCAATCCTATGTTACATTTAGTCTAAACCTTTATTTTCATGCACTCTTTAGAGCTGACCCCACTTTAAAACTTATGAAATTATGCACCGACCAAAACAAAACACCCATTATGACAGATACTAATTGGATGGATGTACAAACAGCCATTGACAAGGGTCAATAAATGCTGTAAAAGAGGTGAGTAGGGGAAAAAAGTATGGTAAGTGAATAAGAACATCATGAATGTAACAGACTCCTTATTTGCAGTGAAGCTAGACAGTTCCCATGTAAAATAATTAAAACCTGGATCTGTAACACGTTGAATTCAGGATACCACCTGTCAGGAACTGCAGCTGGCCAGCAGCAGAAGATGCAGATACACAAAAACACCCGGCCAGCATGGCTACAGCCTGGTGATCCCAAGGCACAGAGGCAGCACAGCAAAGGGCCCACAGCCTACACTAGCCTGCAGAGTCCCATTTCAAGCAGTTTCAATCACATCAGAAGTCTCGCAGACAAACCTGTCACTTTTCCTACTTTGAGGGATACACTAGCAGCAGCTTGTGCTTTTTCACTTGAAGCATGTCACAGTGCATCAGTCTCAGCACACAAAATTCTCACAGCCTACTTTCATCTCTGAGACTGCATTTATGAAAGAAAATTGCAATAGCAGCAAATTCTTCAAAAACACCATCTCAAAGTTTGCTACCAATAAAGAATTCTGGCAGAGGAGTGGGAACTATGAAAAAAATCAGAACATTCATTCATAAATACTGGCCGTTTACAGCACATTATGCTTCACATCCTAAAAATGAAGCTTGAAGGCAAAACGCAGCCTTTTTTTAAACACCATCCATATGCTGCATTTTAAAACCTGGCCACCCACCCAAATTGCTTACTACATTTAGAGAAATATAAGGGTATTTAGTCCAATCTTCTCTTGTTAAGCAAAGGGATAAATTAGGTGCCATAAAATTTTCCTATGCAATTGTTTAGCTTACCACTTTCTAGAACAGATTAATAGGCCATCACCTCAGAGACTGCAGACGTTTCCATCTGACACAAATATACCTCACTTAAATTAGGAAGTTGTTATTCATTATGTGCTACCTTATTTGCCATAACCAACACGGAACTTGCATACAGGTTGAAAGATACTTCCCTAGTGTCTTAAAGGCTGGGAAAATATATTCCGGGAAACAGAACTATGGGAGGCACTCAAAACAGGGTCTCAAGGCTGGTCAACAACACCAAAAAATAAGACTATCTGCCCCCCAGATTGGTGGATAGATCTGATTGTCACAAGATAGCAATTACTGTGGTTTGCATTTTCATAGTCATTCTGTCTTCCTCAAAACAACACACAATGAAAAGCACTGGCACTTCTACCAACAGATACGGGTTTGGAGGTGGCATTCACCATACTGCTCTGTTTGTGCAAAGGTGCAATTCAGGAGGCTTCAATCCTCAGCTTTATTCCCACCAGCGCCAGAGGTCTGGTCCAGGCACACACAGACTCCGCTGCCTCCTGAGGGGCTAAGCAGTGCTGGCCCACCCGCCGGGAAGGCTCAGCCCCATCCCAAGTGCGCGATGAGTTTAACGCTGCCAAACATCGAGTTCAGAGAGAGGTCACTTAGCAACTTTTCTTTGTAAACATATTATGGCTTCCAGACTGCGGAGCTCTCGCTGCTTTCAATGACTCGGTACGCTTTACCGGCGGGGCGGTTGTGGCCGCCGGGCTGCGGACGCAGCCGCACCGGTCTCCAGCGGGTCAGACTCCCGGAGCGACTCCCGGAGCAGCCGCAGCGGCAGGAGAGCACCGAGGACAGTGACAAGGAGCCCCGTCCCAGCGAGGCACAGGTGCCAGCGCAGCCGCCCGGAGCCGGCCCTCGCGCTCGGAGAAGACCCGGCGGGTTCCCGCGACCGCTTCACGGCGTGACCTTGGGCCCGGGCCCGGGCCCGGGCCCGGCCCCAGCACCGGCCCCGGCCGGCCCCGCCAGGACCCGCACCC
>WAAE01007956.1:0-14261 GCA_013400495.1 Nicator chloris
GTTGTATGACACAGGATTAAAAGCATAGGCTGGAAGTTATATTTATATTTTACATATTTATATTTTATATATTTAATATTTAGGGTTCTGTGGGCCTCTGCTAGAGGCCTCTACTCACTTTTTTTTTAAATGCTAAAAATTAACACCATTTTTCATTTTGTTTGCACAGAAGTTGTACTACTCTGATAGTTTTCTCCTCAATCAGTTATACCTTCCTGATCAAAGACTGAAAACAACAAAGAAACCCAACAGTCCATTTGTAAAAGATTTGGGAGATTCCCAAAACTATTTACCATAGAATAGGAACAAATATGCTTATATAAGTAATATAAAAACATCATGTAAGCTCATAAATGTTATATTCTGAATACATTTTAACATTTAGGTTTTTTACTCCATTCCTGATGGGGCATTTTCATAAAGGAATTCTTCACTATTTGGTTCTTGTTACCAAATACTTAATTACACCTCATTTTGGGGAATAGTTGTAGCTACTCTTTCCAACACACATTAGGTGTCCTATGTTAACACAAAAAAATGTACCTACCACCAAATATTACACTACCCACTGTTATTCATCTGAAGGTTCAAATTCATTAGTCAGTAAATAATTTCACTACCTAAAGATTTTGTAAGTTCATTAGAAGAGACATTTTAGCATGTTATGAACTAAGATTCCAAATAGTTTTCTTTCCCATAGCTATTCCCTCAACAATGCAGTTTAATTCATCATCCCATGACAACATTTTGTCAGCAATCTCTTAAAAGACATTCAGCCAGGGATTTATTTTATTTTGGAATAACACACAGACATCAGTCTTCCACCAGATTTTCAACAGTAACTGATTTTTTCCTGTCCTTGTAACTGGCATCTTGAAGTCAAAATACAACTTTTTCTTCCTTTTTTTTTTTTTTTTTTTAACTCAAAAGCTTTTCAGCTACTAAGTAAGAAAAGTGATAATTTTTTTAAAAAGACACACTGTACAAAGACAGCTGGAAGTGGAAAATAAATTGTGCCAAGAATGGAGGAAAAAAGAGAACTGAAATTTAAGAAGAAGCAGCTTCCACACTTCTAATCTGAGGGGAAAAAGGAAGTTTACCAATCGTATTACTCTTCATCTTCTATTGAGCTTTCCTGTTATATTTTATTTTTCTTTATAATTGTTATGTTTATAAACATAATTTTATGTCATCATAGATGCTAGGAAATACAAGAGAGAATTGTGTATGTAATTTTGGTATACCAGATAGTAAAAACAAGGTCAGCTTTCAAGACTAAGGTATCATGATCTGTTCAGCAGTTTTACTTTATCCTTCCAAACAACAAACAAAAACAGCATTTCTGAATTTCTCAAGAACTACCACAGCATTCTGTTTCAAAATTGGACATGTGTTATTTTTTCAGTTCTAATGCCAAAGCATATTGTGCAATTTTACAGATTATCAACTTTATCTTTCCTGTTTATTTTAGCCCATTCTAAAACTACGTTTGATTTGATTTATACTGAGAAATTGGTGGAAATTCATTTCCACCTTGAAATGCACATACAATCCAAAGTTCTCTTATTTTCCACCTACCTATATGAGGAACAGTCAAAAGTTTTTAGTTGCCTCCTTTTTTAAAGGATTCTTCTGCTAATCTCCTGCTCCATTTAGAGCTTATAGCAAAAGCTCTTCGTTAAAAACCCCAGTAATGAGAAATGTGTGCAGAGTATCCTGTTTACTGCTATCTATGCTCACAGAAGCACAGATGAGAGCTCTCCTCTGCCCACTTCAGGCTGCAAGGTGAAGATACTTAAATGCATAAGCCAGAATTATTTTGCTGCTTATCTTTAGAATCTGACTTCCTCCTCTCATCAGTTTTTAAATTGCTTCCTTCTATCTTCAAGACAATATCTTGCAAAATAAGCCTAAAATCCTAGTGGAATCGAAGTAGACAGGAGTAATTCTATGCTGTTTGAACTACTTGAATGGTCAGTTAATAATATGCATTTGGATTCTCAATGCCATTTACACATCAGATAAATCAAGAGATTTTTATTTGAAGAAAAGTCTTCAGATTTTGAACTGGTTACATTTAAGTATGTTCAGATGCTAGCCACTTAGAAGATAAGCATATCTAACATACTCCAATGAAAGAAAAAATGGTGATTAATAAAAACCTAAGAATTTTGGAATCTTCTAATCTGCTTTGTTAAACACACGCTTTACTCCAATTTTACTCATGACTTTATTTTAGTCAAAAGCCACTATAAAGTTACACAACCAGCTCAGTAAATTTCAGTTGACTCTTTGAAATCAGTAGAATTTATAAATAAAACCCAAAGCCATACTCTCTTTTAATAGGATTTTAAATGTGATTTTTTTTTTACAGTACTGAATTATCAAACTGTACATTAGATTAACAATTTACACAATCCTCAACACTGACTGAGGGGAGAGGGAATTAAAATACAATTGTTTCTTGGCCACACATAGGCTGCTATAGAACTACGGCAGTACAGTCATGTGAACCTGCACTGATTCTTGCTATATGTGCAGTAATTAGTAAGACCTATACGTAACAGAAACCTAAAGGTTTTCCTGACATATTTTCCCAGCAATGCTAAGAAATTAAAGGAAAAAAAAACAGAACAAACTTAGCACTCTCCCCTGTAAACAATTCTGACATCCTATAACCACTCTGACAGCTGATAGCTTCCCTGGAATCTCCAGTGTTTCTCTGTAAAGCAACACTACACTTGCAAAACAGAGCTAAACTTAAATACACTCCTGATTAAACTAGCAGGTCCTCAAACACAGTAAATACATATCCCAAGCAGCAGTAATCAGAGCTTTTCACTTACAAAAAGCAATTAAAAACAAAAACTCCCTCTTACTCTCTCTTGGAAGTGTCAGCAAATTTTACCCAAAACTATGCCATGTCAGTGTTCTGCCGGGGAGAGGAGCAGGGCAGGGAAGGAGGGTGCACCACTCTAAGACTTGTACTTTTTTTACAAGCCTGTGGAATGCCTCTTCTGGACACTCCCAACTCTTCCTGATAAGAAGAGGAGGTTTCTCTTTCCAGTTATATTATTTTGCTTCAAGAAAACAGAGGTGAGACCTCCAGTATTCCCAATGATCCTTACCTACGGCCACTTATGTAACCACAGAATTCCACCATACTACAGTAAATCTAAATGAACACCAACACAGAAAGTGGCCTACTGATGCAATGGCAACAAACTTCGAAATAAGGACCTAGATGTAACCAGGCCCTACTGCCTGTATTGGGATACAGACCTAAGAAGGTAGAAGAGTGTCCCTGTGTATTGCATAACTCAGAATTCAAAGGAAGAGTTCAGCAGTTCTGGTTTACAAGTTTTGCAAGGACAGGAAAAATAACAGGATTTTTGCTAATATGACACTGCCATAGAAACCAGGGAATCCTGCCCCAGTTTACACTTTTTATTACAGGCACACTGGAGAAGTTTTCCTGATTTTGAGTCACTATGCAACTGATTTTCTGGCAGAGCCAGAAGGGTTTTTCCTTTTTTTTTTTTTAATTCAGGTGAATGTTACACTGTGCAGAAGCAGGCAAGTGCAGTACAAGGCTTGCTTAAAAGAAAAAACATTTTTATCAGTAGCTTCACTCCTTTTCAGTCTTTACAAAGAGTCTTTTTAACACAGCTAAAAGTAACTTAAAAGAATCACTTAAAGACAGCTTGCAGCAAGCACTTATTTTTGTTTATCACTCCATCCATTACTTCACCTAGCCTTGACACTTCACTATCTCAGCTCAATTCTAAAATGAACTTGGGGAGTTTTGTGGGGGATTTATGTTGCAGGGGTTTTTTTTAAGCTAACAATGAGTATTTGCTTTAAGTGCATAAAGAGAAGCCATTTCCTATTAAAAGACATGGCTTAGGTTGTGATCATGGCACCTTAGTTTTCCAAGTCTAATGTTTCAATGGCACAGGAAGCATGAAGAAACTGAATGCGATGCCAACTCCCTGTTGTAGATCCTTACTCCTGATTCTTCCTGACCAAAACCAAGAGAAGGAATCTCTTTCCCCACACACATTCTTTCATGAGAAACAACAGGGAAGTGGGTAGAAATTCCAACTTATCAAAATTTCCAACTTCATACTGAAAGATAAAAAGGAAGATGAAAAGCAGCAAAACCAGCAAACATTTCTCCTTCTTCCAAGGGTTCCACACACTCATGAAAAGGGGTTGGCTCTGAACTCCATCAGTATTCCTGTGATTTAAGAAGCATTTGTAGCCCAATGATTATTTAAACTTTATTGAAAACCCTTTTAACAAAAACATACTGGCTGACTTACAGCATTTTCTTCACTGGTATTTAGCAACAAACGTAAACTATTTTACAAACAAAAATAATCCACATTCTTTTGGTAACAAAGTGTCCCATACCAAGAGAAAAAATCAGTCCCAAAGCTCTCAAGCTTTCAAGTATAATTGTGTATTTAAGGGAATTATTCTACAGTATTGTTGGGGAAAGTCTATGGATAATACTAAGCTGCTAAAGCTAGAAGCACTTACAGCAATAGACCTTTAAAATATAGCTCAAAATACACACTGAAGAGGTGACAAAGGGATTCTAAACCCACAAGTTCACAAGCAGCCAAAAGTATTTCTAGTTGCCCCATTTGAAAGCATCTTTTTCACTAATCCAAGTAAATTGTGCTTTTGTGGCTGTAAAACTTTTTTCAAAAGGATGAAAAATCTTCAGATTTTTTCTCTAGGTAAATTGCTTTAATCTTTATTGGTATTTAAATTGCCCAGAAATCGTTATTCAGTTTATACCTTGACCAACATGGACTCAGATAAGGCAGCATAGAAAATTTTAAAAAAAATACACAACCAGTCCAAGTTAGTAAACCATTATTACAGCCAACACCAGTTCCTTGGTTTCTATAGTGCAGAGATTAAACCAGTATACTAATTTTAAGAGTAGACATTTTGCTGTGAAGATCATACTGTCTTTCACATGTATGACCATATATAACCCAGCTACCTGCAGTCTGTGATTGCATCCCCTAGTAAACCAGTATTATTAAACTTGCATAACCTGAGGTTTTTTCAATGCACAGCATCCCGATTACTTTTTATAAGACACAGCTGCCTTGTGAAAATGCAACTGAAGTATGAATACCTCTTTTTACAGTTTCACCCAAACATCGAAGAGCTTCCATTAAAATGATTAGATGGTGTTAAGTCCTTTTCTCTCTTTGATGTACAGTTTAAACATTTATAGATCTGGAAGCAGAGCTAGATCATCCTAGTTAAACTGGCATGAGAATTGGTATCGTTCCAAAAATAATACAACTACAAATAAAATCAAGTAAATAAACACACTGAGTTGTAACATCAGCAACAACATAAACAAAGGTAAACGACACAAACAGGTCTTTTGAGGTCTTCAATTCACAGTCTGCTCAGCCAAACACCCATCACGGGGACCCCGAGGGACCAGCAGACACCCATAACCTGAGCGCTGACCGAAAACACACCGCCGTGCGCCCTGGCACCGTGAGGGCGACAGCAGCGCACCGGGGAGGGGACACGGCTCCTCACCTCCTCCCTCCCCGGCTTCACCAAAGAAAGGTGAACAAAAACGGAGTAATATCCTTCTCCTCTGCTTTCACCCCGCACATAAACAAGCCAGGGCCGGCCGCGGAGCTGCCTCGCTGAGTCCTGGCCACTAAAGCTTCTCGCAATCCACTCAGCGTTGACACAGGTCACGGCTCAGCCCTCAAGTCACCCTCGCTAAGGCCGTAGACGGAATAAACAAGGTTATTCGCCTGACACCGGACACCGGCGACACTCCCCCTCCCTCTCCCCCCGCCCCATAGCGACACAGGCTCACCACAGCCCGACCCTCCCTCCCCTCGCCAGGTGCGGGCCCAGAGGCCCTCAGCCCTGTCCAGAGGCGAGCCAGAGAGGGAGACGGCAGGGAAACAGCAGTTCTCCGAACACCATGTGGGGCATCAGGAGGGGAGCAGCAACAGCCACCGCCCCCGGCCAGTAGAGCCCGAGGGGTGCGACGAGTGGAAGTGCCGGAAAGGAGAGACCGAGACCTCACCACGGCTCCCTTCGCCATTTTAGCCCCCACGCCCATTCCCCTCCTCCCCGCCCCTCGGTGACAGGGGCAGATCGCACCCCTCCAGCGCCCACCCCCGCGGCTGCCCACGGCCGAGCGGCGGCGGGGAGCGAGGACGGCAGCCGTCTTTCTGCCGGGCCAGACCGCAAACCGAAGCGGCTGCGGCACAGCCTGTTTTGTGTCCTTACCGTGGCTCGCAGCCTCACAGCTGCTGCCGCCTCCTTCTCCTTCCTCCCACCTTTCTCTTCTTCTTCGCTTCCTCGCCGCCGCGGCGGCTCCTCACCCCTCCGCGCCGCGCTCCGCCGCCGCCGCCGCGCAGAATGATGCCATCTCACAGCGGCATCGGCGGCTCCCGCACAACAGCCCTCCTCCCGCCCCTCCCGCCGCCGCTCCCGCTGCTCCCGCCGCCGCTCCCGCCGGGCGCCCCCGACGGCCGGGCCAGCCTCGTGCGCGCACCCGGGGCACGGGCAGCAGGAACTTGTGGAGCTGGAGCCGGAGCCGCCCCGGCGGGAGGGCCCAGTCGGGACCGAGCAGTGCGCAGCGGCGGTGGGAGGGAAGAGGCGAGCCTGAACCGAGTCTCTTCAAAGGGGACAGGGCTTATTCCTAGCGCCTGCCCCGGGCTGAACCAAGTCGGGCGCCGCGGCGGGGAGAAGAGCCGAGAGCACGGAATCGACCTCGGGGAAGGCGGGGCCGGGCTGCAGCCGCGGGGCACCGTCCGCGGGACAGACCCTGCTGGGGCAGGATAAGGAGGGCTCCTGCGAGTCGCTGTCCCCCGACAAGGCTCCTCAGCGGCGCCGAGAGCCGGCACACCCCGGTGCGGTGCGAGCGATAAAGGCGGGGGGTGTCTCCTCCTCCCGCCCTCCCTCCCCGGCCGTGCAGGCAGGGCGGGCTCCTGCGCCCCGCCAGGAGCCTCTGCAGCCGCCGTGACACGAGCCCCTGCCCGCCATCCCCCTGGCTGGTCCCCGTCCCCCACCGCCGGACCTCTTCTCCCTCTCTTGTCTCTCCCTTCTCGCTTTCCCGTTCTCGGGCGGGCGGGTGTAGGCAGGGGAGAGACAGCTCCGCGCAGCCCTCGGCAGCGGCGCAGAGCTGCCCCACTGCAGGGCGGAACACCGCCCGCCCCGGCTGCACCTCCGACAGTCCCGGCATGGGCGCTTTCCCCGGGAAGGAGCCACAGACCTCCCCTGCGGGTTTACAAACCCAAAAGTAGTTATATGCACAAATATGTAGAGCTGAAGTTGTGCCTTACATTGAAGACTAATGAAGCTTTGTGTTCGTAGCGTACAACATAACGCTGTGGAGGCAGTGATAGCATCAACTTTTGGGCATAAACAAGGCCTTTCAGTGGTTGTCCCAGAAAGTCCAGCACTACTGTTAATTGCAAGGAACAAAAGCTTACAGTATGAGACCCTGAAGCCACTTTCAGCCAAGTCTGGTATTTTCATTATTCTTAGAAAACAACATGAGGGCCAGCAATCTGATTTGGGCATGTAAGTTCCTTCAGGAAGTAAAAGGAATGCTCTCAAAAGTACTGCTTTCCAACCTATTCATTCTTCCTAGAAAATGTATAGGAAAACAAAGTTTCCAGAGTTTGGAAAATAAATAATATTTACAGTTTGGCTTTAAAAGTATCTTAGAGTATTCTAGAATAAAACACACTGGTCTCTTGACTGGTAATACTAGTACAAGTGACTGAAAGCTGTGATGGTTTGAGCTCTGCACACAGCAAATGCAACAGAATACGTGGGCTCTACACTTAAAATCTGGGATGGGCAGTAAGACTAACTGTATGCAGTTAGCAACCTTGTTGCTAATTGCAAGTTCACCAAGTTAATCCATCTGATTTACAGAATTCAGCACATACTATTTTCTCTACGACAGTTAAAGCTTACATTTGAAGAAAACTAGAGTCCCTCTTTAGTTCTGAGATTGTCCGAAATTAGGAACTTTCTTATTACAAGGAACCACTTTTACAATATTTTGGTAGCACTTTGAGAGTGTGGTACTAAGCTCCAGGCTGTTTGTTTTTCTAGTGTAAAGCAATCTAATTGAAATAGATGTAGCATTATATTCCCAGCTGCTAAGGGTGGGTGAAGGTGTAAATGGCAACATTCTATCTCTGGTCTTTGCAGAAGATATTAATTTCTGTTCTATAAAACTTTGCTCATTACTAATATCAGTAATCTGATACTGATTCTTCATGGAAAATATGAGCAAAATTTCTTCGTATATGTGTAAAATTTTTAAGTGCTTCTTTCTTGCCTTATGAAGTATGAAAAGTGTGTAGTTAATACTCTGTACACGAGTTATGGGCTTCTCTGGTCTGCCTCCTCCCTGTTTCAAAACAGATTTTGTCATATATTTGTCTCACTCTGGGGAACAGTGACATCCCAAGTATTCTTCCGTCTTAAAAGACATTTGACACTCTAATGAATGCAAAATGTCACAAGTTTGTTAATGCCACAAGTTTGGTTTAAAATGTCTTATAAAACCTCCAGACTTTTTAATATTTTTGACTACATTTAGAGTAGTAGGTAATGGAAACATAAAATTATAGAATGATTTTAATTGAAAAGGACCTTCAAGTTCATCCATTTCCCCACCCTCCCTGCCGTGAGTGGGGACACCTTCCACTAGACCAAGTTTCACTTGGAGCCCCATCCAACCTGTCCTTGAACACTTCCAGGGATGGAGCATCCACAATTTCTCTGGGCAGCCTGAGGTTCCAGTACCTCACCACCCTCACAGTAAAGAATTGCTTCCTAATGTCTAATCTAAACTTGTCATCCTTCAGCTTAATGCCATTCCCTATTGTCCTATCTCTACATCTACATGGTAAAAAAGTCTCTCTCTGGTTTTCTTGTAGGCCTCTTTAGGGACTGGAAGGTGATACAAGGCCTCCCAAGAGCCTTCTGTTCTCCAGGCTGAACAATGCCAACATATTCAGCCTGTCTTCATAAAAGAACTCCTTCATGTTCCAGTCCCCTGATAGTATTAAATACTTAAAGGTTAAAAGCCATACACTGAAAACTTGCTGAAAACATTCAAGTTACGGAGTTATACTTTTATACTTATATCTGAGAAAGTGCAAATACAGTTGTCTCCATTTTGCAGATAAACACCTTTGTTTGTTTTCCTCTTTGTTTTGGCCAGAAAAGATTACAGGCTTTATCATATATTGCTGAAGGCTAGCAGGAATTAATGCAGGTCTGGTGTCCTTGTTACCTTAGAGCTTTGCTCTTTATAGGGTGAAATAAAGAGTGTTTATTAACCCCTTCACTATCCCTTTAGAAAGTAAACCTCAGGTAAGTTTGATAAGCCACTAAACTTACCAAAACAAATCAACCAAACTTGGATTTTTGCAAAAGGCTCTGCATGAAGATTTTTTTTTTTGTAAATAAGCATGAGTACCTTCTGTACACAACATTCCTGAGATAGTAATTTATGATACTAGTGAAAGATTTTAACAACATCTCCTTGTGTATTTCTGACTTTTTTTTTTTTCCTTTACTCTTTACAAAGTCAGGAGTTCTGGAGAACTTGGATTCAGAATAAATCTTTATAAAGCAGACTCCAGAATCTACTGGGTTTATCCTCAGGTTTTAATAGATCTTGTCTGGCATGCTTGAACAATGTACATTTGATAAGCATGGATTTTAGGACAGGCGATTGCAATATCTAGGTTTTAATAGACTAGAGTCTATCCAGTGGCTGGAATTGTATCTTACCTTTTCAATAATTGCTTCTCTGTTGTAACTGCACAAACAGTGGCAGTGAGCTCTGCTAGCCTTTAATTGGAAAGTCTTAGTGACATTAGTTTTGTTTAATTTATACTTCTGGAGAACTCTTGTAGACCTCAATAGGCAGTAAACCAGTACAATTGCAAATTAATGGCTTTCATAGCTCATAAAATTACTGTACAATACCATCTATTTGCATTTCTGTTTGTCTTTGATTTCTCTAACATTTAACAAAAGCCTTGTGTTAAACTATAATCCCTGAATGTTGCAGAATAGTTTAAAAACTTCTGTAGAAAAGTGGAAGTGAAGTATAATAATCCAACTTCCTTAACAGTAATGTAGTAGTAAAAGAGGCTGAAACCAAATCTTTCTGCCATTAACAGACTCCAATGCAAGCTGATTTCACCTGAGCAAAGGCATGCAAAACCAGTAGGTGTGGTTTCTGTTTGAAATGTACAAAGTTTTGTAATACAAGTCTTAAATGCAAATGGTTAGGTTGATTGCTTATTCAGCCTTAATTTCCAAATGTGTGTGGGGGAAAAACTATCTAATGAGAGTAGACGGAAATTTTCCTTTGTAATTGTTGGCTTTTTGGTTTTTTTTTTTTACATGGAGATTTATTATTACAAAACTCATGCAGAGTAAGAAAAATTTTGGACTAGTTTCTTTGGACCACATTCAAAAAAGCATTTAGGCACCTGAATTGTGGTTTAGATAAAACATAAATTTTACCTTCAAGATCACAAGCCACAAAACCCTGTAGATGTAGTCACTCAAGTCTGCCAGTGGATGTACTCCATAGGCATTGGCAACAGGCACTTGATGTCTTCAGTATAGCAAAAAAAAAATACTACTTGGCTTATGCCTGCTTGGTTTGGGGCCCAGGTGTGGGTAATATGTCACCTAAGACCCATGGAGGGGCGAATCAGGGAACTGTGATTAAAGGTGTATCCAGTACAGAAAAGATCTGAAATCAACCCAGAGTACAGAAGTTACAGCAAGGACAGAAGCAAGGAGAAACATGGTAGCAGTGATCACCAGGCATTATAGTGTCATGATTGGAGAACTCAGAACCCAAAACAGCCTGTGTTCTGTGCCCTCCTAAAGTCAAACCAATCTCTCTTTCCAAGTCAGGCTGTGACCGATTAGTGCTGTCTGATTTGGGACCAGGACTATCCTTCCTGTGGCAGCTCTATGGAGCTTTGCAGAGGCACACTGAGGTAGTGTAGCAGAGTAATGCTGGACAACTCAGCAGCTAGGGAACATGAGCTAGAACAGCTGGGAAGTTTTAGTTTCTGGTCTTGCTTCCCAGCAGCATTCAGACATTTTAATCAATGGTTTTTCAGTGCACAATATTGGCTCCTGTTCCAGGGCAATAAAAACTCCCTATAATAACTGAATGTCTGCATTTTTGGCATTCCGTCAGAGACTTCTTATATTGCTCCCTCAGATTCCATGGTTGTTATGTTCTGAAAGCAGAATGGGTATAGTTATGTATATGTTGGACTTACATACATGTTTGTGTCTGCAAAATTATACCTTAAACATATATTGTCCATACAAAATATCTTATTTGTATGGTAAGTAAGGGAAAAGGGTTTGTCCCTATGTTGTCATATGGGTTTTTGATGTTACACTTGGAGTAGAATCCTGCTTCAGTCACTATTTACTGTATATAATTAAAAGTCTCCAGTTTCACAATGGTTAAGGAACTTGGGTATTGCACCATCCAATTATTTACTCCTATTTATTTATTTCCTTCCATCTGTCAGAGGTATGCATATGTTGCCTCTCATTTAAGGTGTGAGATAATGTATTCTGCTATTATGTATGCAATAGTTGGCACAATCATGTTCGAGTTTGTAATGTAAGGGTTTTGTATACGTAGTAGTGTAAATAACACATAACAGTAATCACCTTGGGTACACCAAATTTAACTTGATTCCTCACAAAAATTTGGTGTCTGATTGCATCAAAATGAGTAGGTTTTTAAAGCAGTATTGTGGAGAAATTCAAAAGAAAAACGGCAAAGACTTTACCCCAGTTAGTATAAATCAATAAAATTGCCTGCCTCTGGATTTAGACAATATTGGTTTCTTTGTCTACAAATTTGGAATTACAAGGAGATTCTTCTTCCTACACCTTTTTTACAAGACCAAAAAATTTTAATTCAAAAGTTTTAAATTTTTAAGGAATAAATTAATTATTGAGGGTTTAAAACTCATTTATTTTCATCTACAGTTCCAAAAAATGGAATTTTTTTTGTGTACAAATGTCTTCCAAAATGTATTCATGCATACAGTTATTTCAATACCTTGATACTGTCTGCTTTTCAGATCTGTTAGTCATCGAGACATTAGCGAATCAGCAATCAATTTATTGCTTTTTTCTTCTAAGTCTAGATGTCTGTGTGCCAAATCCTAAAAAAACTATGAAAACAACTTGTCGAAGGGTTGTTGTTTTTGTGCTATCTCTTAGCAGCACAGTGTTAGACTTTTTTTGGAGGGGGGACGGGGGGGGGGAATTTACAAACCAATACATCTCATTTTATATTGTCATGAGATTGCGTTGTAATTTCCTTTAAGTCTGGTGCTGCATGGTCTTCTCTAAAATCAGAAACCTTAGATTTTATGTCAGCATATTGTAATGTATTTGAAAAACAGCTAAAATGTAATTATCTCTTCATCAAGTACTGTTTTCCCACTGACAATAGCATGAAATATATTAATGTAAATTCATTTCTGTCTTGAAACTGTAGCAGATAAATGTTGAGCCAGTGTAAGAAGTCTCTTGTTGTGTACTGGGTTCCTTTTTTGAAGTATGCCTGCCCTCCTGGCTTGGAAGGGGGGTTGAGGTTGAGAAGAAATATTGAGAAAGCTGAATGGGGCTTAGGTGCCTGAGATAAGTATAGAGACAGGTAGTGGAGGATAAGGGACTCCAGTCCCAGTGGAAGTGGTAAGTCAAAGAGTGTGGGAGCACAGCAGCTCACCTTGGAGTCAAGAATGGAATAGGGTGGTTTAGAAGGTGTGAAGTATGGGAAGGGCATTTAAATAAGGGAAGGCAAATAGTTTGGTTTATTCTGTTTGTATTCCCGTGGCAATATTTTGTATTTTTTTCTCACCAATAAATTTTTGGTGAGTTTTAGAAAAAAAAAAATCAGAGTATGGCAAGTTATTTTATTCTCAATTCCCATGGAAGGAAGATGCTTGTTTACCAAGTTTGTGCAATTACCCTTAAATGTCCATAATAACTTTTTTGAGTTCACAGGCCAAATTCAAACATGTCTAGTAAATCTGATAAATTCTTTTTCCTTGAGAAAATAGATGGCAGAGTATAGTAGAAAGCTTCTGTAAATGTTCCCTGGAAGGCCTGCAGACAAAGGAAAAGCTACATCATTAAATTGCACACTATTAACCACTGGAGAATGGGGAGCAGGGAAAGAGTAAACAATAAACCAGCCAGCCCTTATAAATGCCTACCATAAGAGAAGGCTTCAGTTGGAGTTTGCATTCTTAGGCACCAAAGTCAATCAACCATGAAAAACAAATCTTTAAGAGACCAAGCTTCATTAGTTCCAGTGCTCACTGAGTGATGTGATTTAATTGCAGCACTACCTAAAGCAATGCTATGCAGCCCATAGTCTGTGGGTAATTGATGGTCAATAAAAATCAAAAGGGAGCGCAAAAAGCAAGTCAAAACCAGACATTCCTGCACAGCCATATTCTCTCACATATATAAGCAGAAGGGAAGAGGGGAATGAAAATTAGGTTAATTTTTTTTACCTTTATTTTTACTTGTCTCTAAAGGAAGGCCATTGTAAGTACCTCGGCACAGTAAGCACCAGATGGCTTTTGAATTTGTTCTGCTTCCAGAGGTTAAGTGCTCCTTCAGTTGAAAAGGTTGAGAAATGTAGTGGTCTAGAGATCACAGTCAGAGAATCAAGGTTTTGGTTGTTGTAAGAAACCTTATGTCCTTTTTCCTTTATTGCCCTATTTAGGTTGCGTAACTGAAAATTATCAAGTGAATGTAATTTGTGTTTGTCAGAGCATGGCCTAAGTGAACCAGAGTCAGCCATCAGTTTGAGCTGCAAATTGTTTTTGTCTTTTGTTAAATCTTCTCTGAGCATTAATCAGAAAAACTAAGAAATTTAAATCTTCAAATTTGTATTTGCTGAGGCTTAGCCACATATTCTTCCTCTTAACATTACAGTGGTTTGTATAGTGTTCGTGCTTATCTAAGAGCTGAGAGCTCTCTCTTCCTTTAATATAGACTTTGTGCTTGTTGAGTTTCTGTGCAGAACTCTTGCCATGACTTTCTTTTGTTCTAAGGAAAAACAAAGATCTTGAACCTCAGGTTTCTCCTGAACTGCCTCTCTGATCTTTCTTGGATTCTTACCTGCAGGCCTTTTTTTTTTTTTT
>WAAE01007957.1:0-46957 GCA_013400495.1 Nicator chloris
GCCAATGAATGGATAAAGAGACTTTTAAAGAGTCTTGATATACAGCATAATTCCTGTATATTATTACATAAAATAGTCTATACATGCAATATATATATGTGCAACAGTGTATATTGCCTTATCCTATAGAGTAGAATAATGCTCAGAAAAACTTCCCATGGGTCTTTTTTGAGGGATTCATTAATGGGAATCTTAAGAGTTAAATCCTCTGACCATGCTGAAAAACAATTACTCATAAAAGTAATGGTAAAGCAATTACTAATAGAAGTAACCTGAAATCCCACATTGCTAGATAATTGTAAAGCATTTTGAATTGCAAATACAAGATTTGACAGAGACACATCGTTGATTTAATCTTGTGTCTACATATCAAATGACAGTATGTGGTTGAAAAGCTGAAGCAACTATGGATAAAAACAGATGATTAGCCTATGGATTTCCCCTGCTGTAGTCTAATGCTGGATTCAAACAAGTGAAGAAAAAGCGTAGTTTCCTGCTCTTTTTAATAGAGTACCAAAATACAGAAGTGTATTTGGTAGGGGATGCTGGATGGCACTGAGGTCACAAGACAGGCAGATATGCAAAAGTGACACAAGCAGGAGAAGAACAGGGGCAGAAGACCGTGGATGAAGCTGTAACACATAGTAGTGTGGTAGGAGGACCCAGATGTAGTAAGGGAAGAGAAAGAAATGCCATGGGAGAGATGAGACAAGCCAAAGGATCCTAGAGAAGGCCTGAAGAGGTACCCACCAACACATTGAGCTGCTACTGGACAGCAGAAGTTATTGGGGAAAAAGGACAAGGGGACAGCAAGGCTTCCTTCAGCCACTTGAAGCGTGCAGCACTGCAGACCCAAGGCAACACCATGCAAACCAAGACAGCTGAAATACCTGTTTGATAATCTAGAGAGAGTGCATGTCTCTCCCCCAAGCACTTCTATGATTTGCCATAGAACAAGGCTTCAATCTGCAGTGCCAAGTTTCAACTAAATTGCTAGCAGAACTGTGAGCTGTTTCTGTTGTTTCTGCTGTTTTAACTTTTGACCCTGAAACCAGTCAGCAGCACCGTACACAAAAATGTCAACAATTCACTTGTACTTTTTGCAGAACATGCTGGACTCACAGTCAGGGTCAATTTCATAATTGACCCTTGCACTTCAATGTCATGTTTGCCTCTCCAAGGTGAGCTCTCAGCCTGCTGACACCAGCACACATCCAAAATTCACAACCAGTTCTAAGGATGGGAATTACCAGCTCATGGGTTGCTGTGGAGGAATAATAAGTCTTTACCTGAAATCAAAGAAGTCCAATGCAGTCATAGTTTCCAAAACTGAGAACTGCTCCACAAGTAATTTCAGAATCAGTGAAATTCTGTTCATTCGAGTAATGACCTTCAGCATGTTTCTCTCATCTCTTACCTGTAGAAGAAATAAAGATCATAACCAGAATGGTGTTTTCTCTAGATCCTACCTAGTTATTTCATGTCTTTTCACTGTTGTACATCACTATAGTTCCCAAGTCCTTCCCATGTGAAATCCATAGGGGCAGAATATCATATGGAATAGGGCACTCTGGTTTTAGCTTAAAACTGAAACACTAATTTTCTAAGATGGAAATGCATTTTTTTCTGACTGTTGTTAAATTACAGGTAGGCCTATCATATAGGATTTTTTTTTTCTTTTCTGTTTTTGACTACAAGTCAAAGAAATTAAATTCTAAAGCAAAATTATTTATATTTTCCAATAATTACAATATTATTGTAACCTAATATTATAAAATATGAAAATTATGTACTTCCTGTTATAATTACCTCTAGAATAATTTCTATTCTTGTTCTATTCTACAAGCTGTAAGGCAGGTATGGAAATTATCTAAATGTTGAGAAGCAAAATAATCTGACAGCTACATCAGGAGAGCACATCTAAAACATGTTCATCAGAAATGTGCATTAGCAAGCAGAGAAGAAGAGAAAAGACTACATCTACTGGGAAATAGAAAATATTAAATGGAAAACACAGAAGTTCTTGTTTTTTGCTAAGTTAAACACTTTGCCCACAGGGGAGTCTGCTAAAATTCCTTTCAGTTTCAATGGGATTAAACTTCTCTTAAAATCTGGGCATGCAACCAGGAAATATCCAACTACAAAAACTGGCAGATGATAATCATTTCCCTAATTGCTTGTCTATGTACTTGACCTTAACATTGACATTTGAAATGCTGATTACAAGCAAGGCTTCATTTTTGACCGGAAAAAAAAATTCTTCTTAAGAACTGGTTATGGTCAGTTATAATTTGATAAAATATTAAACTAAAAATCCAATGAAATTAGGAATATAGTGGACAAGAGAGAACATTTTCATTGGACCTTATGGTTCAAGAAGGTTCCTTCTTTCAATCTGATCTAGTTTCAAATTTTCTTTGTAGACATGCTAATGATGTACTCAAGGTATTTCTCAAACTGCATGCAGTCAGATTTTTCTGTGGATGTATTATCAATTCAAGAGTCTTCCATTCTTACCTACTGTTATAATGTGTGTTTAGCTTTGGACAAATGTAAAGAGTAGCTTATTAATTTAAATGCTTAGTAATTTTCAGAAATTCTCACACAGTATTACACTGCTTTGGATTCCTGCTTCTCTGTTGGATTTACTATTACACAATCACAAAAAATGTCTTCTCCTCACAGCAAATATTAGATAGAAAGAGACAGCATGTAGACTTCAAAGACTGAACAATGGCAGAAATTACTTTTCAACATAAAAATACCTGTGAGCCTTCTGCTTATCAGTTTTGCCTCTGAGCCTGCTTTTTCTGCAGTAGAATATTTCTGACCTAAGTTTCTGCAGTTACACAGCACTAGCAGGAGAGTATGAGAGAATTTTGGCCAATGAAATTGGCCTTGGAAGGTGATCTACACAAAAGGCATATTTCAGGAGGAAACAAGATTATGCTGATCAAAAATCTGTACTATCAGGATATAAGAGCCATCCAGCCAAATTTTATGTGGCATTTTGGTGCTGTTTCTAAAAAGAGCACATGTTGCTTTAGTAAACCCAAGTACATCAGACTGAGAGGCAGCAAGCAAGAGAAAATCAGGGCTGAATTTTCCGGAAATAATATTTGTTTTTAACTTACGTGACCATTTTGAAAGATCCCTCGCACAGAGTCCATTTCCCACAAAATCTGCTTAAACCAAAGTTCATATGCTGCAACAAGAAAGGCACTGTTAGCATCAACTTCAAGGTTTTTTTGTTCTTCTTAGCACCAAGAAAGAAAAATTCTTACATGTTGACTTGAAATGAATAGCCCACATTGACACTGCCAGCGTGCAAGATGCTGACACATACACTTATTACCTGTTACAGTATTCTGTCCTTTACTTAAAGTATTGACAAAATAATCTGTAGTCAAGAATGCTGACAGAATCTTTTAAAATATGTTTTACACATCAGATATTTGATCTACAGATTGTTCATTACAAATGGAGGAAGGAGAAAATCCAGATCTGATACTTCAGTAAAATCTAACTCCACACCTGCTTACGATCTACATGTTTTTTGTCAATAATAGAAAATATCATCAGGCCAGGGTCTGAAAAACAGGCAGATATAGGCATTCAGGAGTGCCTAACTGGTGTGCTGATTTCTAGACAGATTCTAGATGTTTAAAACCAAAGTTTCAGAGGTGGCACAAGGCAACTCTCAAAATTTGCCTACAATAACCTGCATAGCAGCCTGTTGCTTGGACAACACCAAGATTTTCACTGCTTTAATTTCTCTAAGAACAGAACCATCCATATCTTGGTTTACCAAATCCAAAGGTTATACTTATGGCTTCACAAGCACAGAATTGATTACTGCCTTACAATTTATATAAGAATATATGCAAATAAAAAACAGATAAAAGACAGAGCTATTGCTGTGCTAGTGTCTAAAATGAAAACAAATAGTGTATTGCATGTGTCAGCAGCAAATACCTCCCTGTGGCAAAAATGTTGGTTAACCACCACTGCACTCCTTCACTTACCTTGATGTGTCACAATGAAAAGATGCTCATCATGGATTTTTTTCCCTTTCTTCTCACTCTCAAGTTCTTGAGCATTCAATATTTTGTTCAGCTTAAAAATAAAGGTTAGAACTGTTCTGTAAAGCTGTCAATTCTACCATTCGCAATGGTAGTCTTACTGCATACAGCTAATTTTTAAGAATAATAATTTTTAACAATACATATATAGACCTCACACTCTAGGTTATATGAGAGGTTTGACTAAATTGTCAACTTTTTTTTTTCACTTTTACTTTTTTAATTAGAAAATAATCTTGCCTGAAATGGTACATTTAGGTACTTCAAGTTATAAAGTTTTGAAAATAATTTTAAGGGTAATTTAATTATATAGATATGTATAGTAAAAAAAATTAGAGAAAACAAAATATGCAGCATGTTTTCCAGATTTTAGATCTATACATATATATGTTGTGTCCCATGAAAACACAGTTCCTATAGTAAAATTCTGAGTAATCATACAACAACATCCGCATAAGAGCTCTGATTTGAGGCTGTAATAATAATTTCAGTTCTGAAATTACTGAATACTTTTCTTATTCAAATTTACAATATAATCATGGCTGTTTTCAAATAAATCCTTGCAAGATTCCTAACAGTATATCAACAAATCAGTTCACAAGCATAGAGTAATTCCCCTCACTTCAGTTCATGCTGTCAGAAAAAAAAATCTGAATTCTTTTATTACCTATGGCATTTTATTTTTATTTATTTATTAATTACTTCTAGTTTTCACAGGTTTTGGTTGTTTTTTTTTTATGTTCCCCTGCCAGTCATCATCCTACCCCCTGAAATTCTGAAGTATATTTTTCCAGCCAAGTATTCCAAACTTTCAAGGAAGTTGCACAGAGCCTGCTGGCATGCAGAAATTGCCAAGCAATTATTGATAGACAAAAGAAAGATTTTTGTGGGGTGTCACTTTACCGTTTAGGCTTACCAATTTGGATAATTCCCTACCAAAACCCCCCAAATATCCATCTTCTTGCAGTTTGAGAAGTCTTCCCACAGTCCGCCTTGAGGTCCCAGCTGAGACGAGCACCAGTGCCTGTTCCACCTGGAGACCTGTCTCAGTGACTGACTGGCTGCTGGGAGAAGGGTCACACACAGGTCCTGCCTCAAGTCATCAGAGCAACCAGGACAGCAAACATGAAATCCTTAAACTTACTTGTAGGTATTCTCCATAGATAAGCCCACCTTTGCTGGCTTTATTTATTCCATCTTGAGATTTGTCGTCATTTTCGTCTTCCAAAGATAACTTGTTAAAATTAAATCTAAGAAGAAAATGAAGTAAATATTTG
Organism: Nicator chloris; assembly: GCA_013400495.1. NCBI lineage: Eukaryota > Metazoa > Chordata > Aves > Passeriformes > Pycnonotidae > Nicator > Nicator chloris. The sequence continues at coordinate 5,360 of WAAE01007957.1, forward strand.
AACTATTTAATTAAATAACTATGAATATACCTAGATGCATCTACAATCCAAACACTTCTTTATTTTGATAAAAAGAACAGTAAAGCAGGCTTTTGATAAAAACTGAAATTCCTCTTGTCACAGTAACAGCTGATAACATCACATTTAGTTCATCAAATAACAAGTGCTCAGACAAGTCTTTGTATGATCTCTATTAATTTAGCGATAGTTACAGCTATTTATTGATAATAGTAATTCCTCTCTGAGATTTCATATTTTGCACTAACACTATCATTTGAATTGAATTTATAAAGCAAAACACAGAGAGGAAGGACTCACAGGTAATTCTTCCCCGCGAAGGGGCAGTGGCTCATGATTTCGGGATCCAAACTTGCTGAGCTGCACTCCGGGGAAAATACCGTGTTAGTGTTCCCAAACCTGCTGCAGCTCCCTTATATGTAGCCTTATCTCACTGCCAAGGCCAACCCCCAAATTCCCCTCCTTAGACCCCAGCCCGTCCCCACTATTTAATAATTACAGAAACTATCACAGCACAAAGGTCAGGAAGTTCATGTGTTGTTGGCTCTCCAGGACTGTGTTTTTCTCTGCCAGTTAAAAAATGAATGGATGACATGCTTGTTTTGTCCTATGGCACAAGCTTCTTGTGCTTTTTACTGCACGGTTTCAACCAGTTGCTTCTTTGGATGCAGTTGTAAGGTGTAAGTCAATGAGAGGTCCGTGTGTGATAAAAAGGCAATATTTAATAAATGTAGGAGTTGTTAAAGCAGGTTTTTAACCTGCAGCCTTTTGTATCAGAATACTGTTAAAGTTTAAAAAATCAGACACATGTAAAGAGAAAAGGGGAGTGGGGGGAAGTAGAAAAACATGTTCCTATGGCAGACTAAACAGTGCTTACTCAAAGAGATTTCAAGTAATATATATATAATTTCAAAATATGTACACAGATTAAATAAAGAACTAAAAGCATCGTGAACCTCTCATGCTGGTTTTCCAAGTATTCAGTTCAGAATAATTTCTTCATTTCATCTTCTTGTACAAAAGTTTCACTCTCATTTATTGACAAATGTTACTCAATTCCATCTGGTCATCAGCTTAACACACAATGAAGTAACATGTAACTAGCATACACTCTTTTTCTGCCTGCCAGCCCTTTCTGAAAAAATAGTTAATGCTCAGTTTCACTGCAAACAAAAGTACAGGACCTCTGTGACCCTGGATCGTTTGCTCTCTGCAAGACTTGTGCTGCTTACTGGTGTCTGTGTGGTGGTTTCAGCTGTTCCTGTCACTGAAGAGTAGTTTGCTCACTAAAAAATGCAGATGTAGGATGTGGGTGATGAGATGGATACCCTGTTCAGCCAGATGTCATTTGCCAGGCTTTACACAAATCAGCTGAAGTTGAGCCACAAGAAATGTAGGACTTCACTGAAGCAACACACCAAGCAAGGTCAAGGAGTTCTTCCTTCATGACAAAACCTGACAGAAGAAAATAATCCTCTCCTCACACAGACTTACACATGTGCTCAGCGGTGCGGACAACTAGAGACGAAAGTGAAGACATCCGAAATTACATGTTGGAAGCTGCTTTTCACGTATTTGCACTCAAACAGCTTGATTTGCAAATGTGGAAATCTTGCACATCCATAGATCTCAAGAGAAAAAGAAGGTTTATCTTGTCATTCCTGTATATCTTCACCTGAAACATCCAGACTGAGCCTGCATAATGAAATCAAGCTGTTATCTTTTCTCATGATGCAAACAAGGGAAGAATGTGAAACTAGTAAAAATAAGGACAGTTGGAAAATACTGAACGTTTAACCTCACAAAATATTTTAATGTGTGTTTTCTTGTGCAGTTTTATTTTCTTCTGTGGAATACAGAGAATAATGAACTTCAATGCAATGATCTCTGATTGGCAACCTTTACATTGCCCATCCAGTGGGCAAAGGACTTTGAAGTATCAGAGCCCTTTTACACTCCATACTTAACAAAACATTAACTCCCTATTTGGGAAGTAACAGTACCATTAATTCACTCGGGGTTAGCAAACTCACTTGAAATCTAGCTGGGGATACTGTCTAACCAGCAGCTATACAAATTCACCTTCTGATTTAGCAACAGATGGACTTCAGATAATCAAATAAATCAGCCAGACAAGAGCAATTTAGAAAGTTTTTTCCAGTGTTTCCAACACTTCAAACTCCTTGTTTAAGGACTTCATAGCTGATTGGTCCCAAAGCTGTAAACTGACCAATTCCTGAAAAATTAGGCAATATTATGGATAATATTTGCATCCATTCATTTAAGAAAATTTCATCTCACACTAGATGAATTCAGCTCTCTTAACCATTGCAACTACAATAGATCTCAAACTCTCCAAGATCAGTGGAAAAAGATGTCTCAGTAAGGACTTGAAAACCCCTAAAATAAAACCACAGACAGTACAGATCATTCATTCCTCTTACTGGCTGTCTTCATCAGATCTCACTAAGGCTTCAAAGTGTGTAATGAACTTGGTAGCAAAATAATTTAAGTGGCTTGTATGACCTGATTATGAAACTGTCTGTTTGCAGTGTAGATGACAGCACAGCTTACAAGAGCCCTCAGGTTTGGATCAGCTCAGAGCCTTGAACTCTGGCATGGCTGCAGACACCCTCAGCAGTAAATGTGCTTCTGCCATGCTGCTCAAATCTGGGGCTCAGTGTAGGGACCTGACTTTTATTTAGGTGCCCTTTATATCCTGACAGAGATTTATAGCGACTTTGTCATCTCTCCCTATTAGCATAATCCTAAACAAGTCTTGATGAAAAAAGTTCTTCAATGTGAATGTATCTGAAAGCAAAACATAACCTTAATTTTAAATTATGGTATTGCTTTTTTCTCAAAATGTACCTTCATTTCTGTTTTCCATGTTGAACACTCAGAACCACAAAGAAGCAGGGCTAACCACACACATAACTTGCTGTTCATGCTGCAGATGACTGAGCAAGGCTGTGAAAACCAAGAGTGTGTGTGCCCTTGAGCTTTTATTTAGTTATTTGTTTGTTTACTTTTAATGCATGAAAGTCAGATAAAAAGCCTTCTTTTCATCACAGAGGACTCTAACCTTCAGCAGACAGTGAGAATGTTCTGTGACTGGGCTGAATACAAGACAAACAGTTACATACAGCAGGGGGGAAAAAAGCAAAAACAAAAAAACCCTCATCAACCAAACACCACAGCTTCCTAGAACTGCTCTTTGTGGCCTTCAAATGAACTGTCATGGCCTTCACGACCAAGCATGGGAATTGTTAAGCACCTTTCTTAATTCATCCTTGCCCCCTTTCCATTTAATTCACCCTCCCCTTTCCTAGGTGGATGTAGGGTGGCTGGACAGGCTGCAATAGGTTTACAGAGCAGAGACAAAATGAACTTACTTGATCTGAGAGAAGGGATTCATATGGGCAAAAGGGGAGCCTCTCTCCAGCCTGGTGAAGGGAGGTTCAATGTAAGGCAGAGGTGGCCTGCAGCATGATTTGGGGACACAGCCAGAGCCAAGAGTTTGCATGTTCTCTTTGTGGGGCTCTCTGTCTGAAACACTATGGTCTGATGAGGACAGGTAATTAAGACTGATCTTCTATGTACTGTCATGAATCTAAAAAAAGTATGAATTGGAAGTGACCTGTTCACCCAAGCCAAATCTCAAGTTTCCCTATGTGAAGTCACTTATGGAGAAGAAAAAGTACACACACAAGTGGTTTGGACAGTGCCATCCATTCTACTGCTCAAACCCCCATTCTGATTACAAAATCATCACAAATCAATTTGTTTGTCTAGAGTTTGCTAACTTGAAGAAAGAGCTCAGAGACCTTCTGACTGCAAACAAATGACGCTTGAAGCTTCCCAACACTCTTGTCCAACAGCAGCAGACTAGGAGCTACCCAGCACACATGGCTTCTCCCTATGTAACAATGCCTGCAGTGAGTCAAAGATCCAAGTAGGTCATGCCATGCTGAAAAGTTTCAAAGAGAAAGTAAAAGATTTTCTTGGGAAGAGCTATTAGAACAAAAGAAACAAACATTAAAAACAAAACATCATTAGCAAAAACAAAACAAAACAAAAAACAACAACAACAAAAAAACCAACAAACCAAAATAAACTAAAAAGCAAATTTACAGTGCAATAATAATGTTCCCCAGAACATTCATGTAAATTTCAAATTTTGATATCCCAGCACTTCCTAAGATACCTGTGTCCTTGCACTCAATAACCTTTTTGTGGATTCTGTGAATACACAGCCTGAAGCAGTTCCATAACTGAAGTACCTATCATGTGAAGGAGTATTTCCCTGTGCAAGTTGCAGACTTCTTGCCAAATAATCAAGTAATTTTCACTTCTGTTTGGTACTAATTCATGGCAAATGAGAAATAGCTGCACTATACCTTTGTAGTCCCATTCACCCTGTTCTGCATTTGTGCAGATTCTGCTGTGACCTTTGTGAGACAAAGAATTTAAAAGGAAAATACCTTTTCATATAGGTGTTGCATTGTTAATCTCATAAAATTATGGCGGTGAAATAATTTCCATAACAAACACACAACAGTGAAATGCAGTACAGCAGGTACTGTTTTGGTTGGCAAAGTGCAACTCAAATTGTAGAGGTGAAGCCCCCAGAGTCCTAAGCTAGAACCTCACTGTGCTGGCTACTCTGCCAGCACTGAACAAAAATCACTTCCTCACCCAATTGAATAACATAACAAGAAATAAGTGAATAAAGACACATAAAAGGAAGGTGAAGTGCCAAAAATAAACTTGGAACCAACATGTGTCCTCTGCTGAAGTGAGTGCTTTGTGATTTTCCAAACTGAACTTGCTATTAAATTAGCACTTGAAATTACCAGTTGGGTTTAAGAAAACTAAAATTTGGTGGCTCCAGACTAAAACAAACAAGCTTAAAGTTGATGCAATATTAATAATCCAATCAGACATTTGTACCTGGGGGAGGAACAGAGTCCAAGGTCTTGCAAACTACAAACAAAGAGATGAGATAGTGCTGGAAAGAGTTTTTTTTTTCTTTTTAAATACTGCATTTGTTTAAATCCTTAAACACAAAGAACGGTGTCATCACTTCCCAGCATATTTTTAACTTTCATTTATATTTCACACATCCCAGCACAACCTTCCCCCCATTGTCTCTTATTTGTGGCTCAGCAGAATGCAGCAGTATTTCTTTCACATGCTGATGCTTTTTGACTGGTAATTATTCCCCAAGAATGGAGAAAATGTTCTTTCACTTCTATTGCCCAAAATCTCCTGCTTTCATCTATGTCAGCCAGAACTGTAAACTCAGGAGAAACAACATCTCTTGAACACATTCCAGAGCATTGTCCCAAGGCAAACTCATCCTCTATTAATGCCTTGCAGCCACACATTGCAGGATGCAATTCTTCAGCAAAGGCTGTTTTTCCCCTCCTGAACACCCCAATCCTGGTTACCTGTCAGGTCCAGTGAAGCACAAACCTGGAACCACAAGCTACTCCCATGCCTCCACGTGGCTCAGTTCGTGCTGCTGTTTACTCCACGGTACAGCTGTCTGGCAAGTGCAAAGGGCTGGTTTAGGACAAGCCTTGATAAAAATTTGCTCATCTCATCCTATTCAGCATTATCATTAATGGCTGGGGTGATGGAATAGGCTGTGCACTTAAACTGACAAATGAGAACAGCCTGGAAAGTCTAATAGCATGCTGTCAGATAGGAGCTAGAATTCAAAATTATCTTAATGCACTAAAATTAATAATGTGCAGCTTCTGTGATGCAAAGAGCAGTACTTTTGAACTTCAGCTGTGACAATCAAACTTGCAAATAAGAAATTCTTTAGAGCAAATCTTATACTGGAATTTTTAAATATCAACTTTCTACATGTCATGGAATCCCTCATTTCTATCCAGCATCAGAAAGACTTTCTTAGTTATATTATGTCCTGGCAACCACTCTTCAAGACAGATGAAGGCAATGTGGAAAGGGTTCAGAAGAGGATGGCAAGAACAATGAATGTTTGATGTAGAAAATATGGCCCCTTAAGAAAGATGGAAAGCACTGATCTGTTTAACTAAGAGAAGATTGTGGGTGGAAGAGTGAGAAACACCTTCCTTTCAACAGGAAGGGCAATAAACAACTTCCAGTACACCACAGGATGGCAAAAGGAGTAACCAGTTTCAATTATGGCAGGATAGCACAGACAGGAGAAAATAAAATGTAAGGAAATTCTAGTATCTTTAACCATTAGAAAACAATGATGAGAGCTCATAATTTCTTCAGTCATAGCTGATTCCTCGTCAATGTAGAAAGAGACTCACTGAGTCCTGAAACTCTCCTTGAGCACGTCCTGCTGCAGCCCCTTTTGCCCCCCATTGCTGAATCCACTTTCAGTACATGCTCGAAGGAAGGAACAAGACAGATGCTTGCATATACAATTAGTTAGCAGCATTCCACGAAATGGCAATGACAATACATTATAACAGTCCAGGTGGTGATCACTCCATTGTTTTTTCCTCTGTTTTGCCTTTTTTTGCTAACATTTTTTGTATGAATTGAGTAAAAGTATTTGTAGTCTGCCATATTAGCAAATGCATTACTTCTGTCTTAAAAGTAAATAATATTTGAGATGCTGCTATTAAAAGAGAGAGCTAAGCAAAACATCAGAAAATGTCAAGAAAGCACTCAGAGGGTCATGCAATGGAACAGACATTGGAAAGAAGCATTAACATATTCTAAAAAATACAATATTGTCCAATGAAAGCTAAATATACACCAAATACATATTTGTGTATGCATGTATTTTATCTCAGCAACCCATAAGAATTCTCAGAAAACATTTTGCTGCAACTAGGCTATAAAGAATTAACTTTATCAGAAACATGTTATCTATTTGTCTCAGGAAATAGCTATGTAGTTACACTGGCTGCAGCATTATTTTTTAATTTAGCACCATAACATAAGAACTTAACAGCACTTAAGACTGAATTCAAATAATAATTTGCGTACAAAATTTGCATTATATGTGAACACAAAAAACGGTGACCACCTCTGTCAACAGTTGGTTTTCCTAATCTTTACTGCATTAAGTATTAGGGAATGTGTGGTTTAAATAACCAGGTACATGTGCTAGGAGTGAGTGGACAGAGCAAGCTACCTGTGACCAATTTACAGCCTGGAACCTGTTTGTCCAAGCCATTTGGGAAGAATGAACAAACATGAGATGGTTGGTCTTCGCCCCTTAGAGTGTTTGCTTAAGAATTAATATAAAACAAACATAAAGAAATTTTTCAAAATCAATTTCTTATGTAAAACACAAGGGGACAACATAAGCCTTGTTCATCTAAAGTATTGCATAAGCATAACAACTCTTTGTAAGGCAGCAACACAATTTAAAAAAAAAAAAGTAAGTTGAATCATTTGCTGTATAGAGAGCCAAGTAACTTACAGTTTGTACTTCTTAATTCTTTGCACATAACAGTATAAAAGATTGACATGATTTGTTTTGTGAACTCAAGCAACTCCAGCAAGAGGTCTTGTCTGGGTTCTGTGAATTTCAGTGGTTTGCATTAATAGGAGTCAATGGATCTGCAGTGCTCCGAAACCGCTCGGCAGAGCATCAGGTGGGCTCGAGTTACAAACAGATCTTAAAAACTGCTTGAGTCAACACCAGTGTTGTGCAAAACTTGCCCTGGCAGAGTCCCACCAGTGGGGCAACAGTGACAAATGGAGCTGGGAATTCCAAGGAGTACAGAATCCTGTCAGCCAGGAATAATTAAATGGAGTTCAGTGCTTTGCCTTGTTGCTTTGTAGCATTAACAACACAGCCAAAAATAGCAAACAACCAGGCAGTGAGCCAACAAGGAGCCAAGTTGATATACCTGGTAACCCAAGAACTCTGCAGGTGACCAACGGGACAATTACTAACAGAGGGAAAGAAATAAAAAGATCAGAAAGAGAATGTGAGGAGCCTTTTTTCTTATTTTTTCCTAAAGCATTAATCAAGCACATCCCAGGTTTGAACCTTCTAGCACTTTGATTCACTTTTATTAGATGTTCAGTTATTTTGTTGCAATAAATTTCAAACAAAAAAAATTTGCACATTAACAAAAAAGCAGTCTCTGTACTTTTGCACGAGGCCTTGCTGGAACAATTGACCCTGCATGTATATTCATCCCTGCCTACAGGGTTAGTTCTTGGGAGTAACCACTCATTTTTGCTTAAATGTCCCCAAGAACATGAAATCTGGAGCTGGTTATGGAGACAGCTATTCAAAGTGTGGATGAACTGCATCCTGTTCCTGGTGGGAACCTAGTGACAGACATTTACTGCCCTCCAGACCAGGAAGGGGCTCCTTATTTTCTTCCAGAGAAGCCATTCAGTTCTGAACAGCACAGTGTTTTAGCAAAGATAATTGGCCTTTCTAAAACAAAAGAGAAATATATGAAAGAAATTTGTAAGGTGATGCAATACACAAGTGCACTTGTACCACTATTAGCATAAGTGATTCAAATTTATATAAATATGTACATCTGATCCTGTACTCAAAATTATCTTCTCCTTCATATTGCAGACTGTATTAATAAAAGGCAAAACATAGCAACCCCGGCAGGTAAATTACCCAGTCCCAGGTGTCATCGAGAATCACCTCCCATTTGGTGTTCCATAAAAGCCATTACCTAGCAGTGATCCCAGTGGTAAGCTTGCTATCCTTCCCTTCCTTACTGAAATAAGCACGGCCTCATGGACCAGCTCAGGAGATTCATTCAGTCGGATGCCAAAGGTATGTGACTAGGTATGTTAGAGTACTTTACCAAGAGCTTTGTTATTTGTCATCTTGTCCAAAAGTAGCAATAATGTACCTTTTCAAGACACAGCAAAGATGGGAGAGCTTAAAAAAGCTTGTAGAAAAAGATTTGTATTCTTACTTAAGCAATTAAATAAGTCTTTAGCTATTGGACTTCTGTGTATTTAGAATAAAACTAATACAGTTTTAACTAGGCAATTGCTAAATAGCCTTTTCTAGAGAAATCTGGAAGTAGAGTAAGGATTCTTTAAGACAGTCACAAAGTAGTTGTAATGAAAGCAGCAGCATGCTATTATTATAATCTTATACATTAAAAGAAAAACTTCTAATGTTTTTCTCAGGTGAAACATCATTTCTATTTACTACTATTTACTGTACTAGCTATGCACAAGAGCTGAAATACAGCTTAGTTTCATGTTTGCTTAGATTGAAAGTCACACCTTTGCTAATTAAGGTAACTAGTGTTTTTTGATGGCACTGGACTCTTATGTAGGGACATGCTATCATTCTCATACCTAGCACAGTGAATATAGGAGAATAAACACTCACAGACTATCCTTGGAGAAAAGGATCTGACTTGCCTAAGATCTCTTGTTGGAGTCTACAGGCAGCAGATGCAGACATGTTAGGAATGTACTTTTCCCTCTGCTCTTTTTCGGGGAACATGCAAAGAACTTGTCCCACTGCCCACGTGGCTAGTGAGAGAGAAGCCTGCAGCAAAACCAGAAATCTTCTCCATTCCAGCACGATGTACAACACCACACATGGCTGAACAGATCTGCAGTGGGCTCCAATAGTCACTAGAGCTAGGAGAGAAACTTTTGAACAGTTTTATAGCAGAAAACTGTCTGATGATAAAACAAGGTTATATTAAATTACCTAATATTGATCAAAGTTCTTACACAGATCTTAATAGAACAACATAAAGTAAATCCTTTCCCTTCAGAAATATTTTGAAGTCCAGCACCATCTGGGATTTCGTTATCATGGTCCAGAGACTGTGGACCAAAGAAACGCCCCAGAGTACTGATGTGGTCACAATGTGGCTGATGTGGCTCTGGCAGATGATTCTTACATCCCTTTGTTCCTTTGTCCAGCTGTAATAGCCTAAAGTAAGTCAGTCATAAAAAGGCTGTATTCTCTTCCTACCACACATGCAAACTATTAAACCTAATTTTTTGGTTAAAAACTGAAGAAGAGAAGCATTTAATTGCTGTTAAACACTGATCTAAATAATAGATTTTCAAATATTAATAACTGTCTCACAAACTTTGATTTACTATGGACTTACTTAATAAGTTGCCAAAATAAAGTAGTGGGCAGCAATCTGTAAAAGAAGCACTTTGCAAGAAGTGTGATCCAATTATGACAAGGTACAAAAAAGGTCTCATGAAGTTTCCCTCGTCTGGATATTTTGGGAGAGAAAATGATGTTTAAATCCATGTCCAAAAGATTATTCAGCATTAAGCATAAGAAAGTTACTGCAGTTCCAGGTATTGATTACATTCATTATTGTTATAGCCCTTAAACTTAGATTTAAAAATTGTTTGGTTTGGTTTATTTTATTATCTGTTTATAGAAAATATGGCACAAATGAAAATTAAACCCATCCCATTTTAAAATTACGGAATCAGACAAGTATGAACCTAAGAAAATGAGATTAAATATTCTTTTGAACCTGCAACCTTCTAAATCTTATTCTGAAAATTGTAATAGTGAAAGAGTGAAATTTCCTTTTATATCATTCCATATCATTCATTTTTAACCTTATTTGTCAGAATATGTGTGAAGGACCAGTCCTTTAATGAGTTGTTGCTGTAAAAAATGAGATGTTGAACTTTTCACGTAAGCTCACAGCAACCTGTGGTTTTAGACCCCTGAGGTATGTCAAAGTCCAATCTTTCCCCCAGAAGTGGAACTGCTCTTTTTAATTAAAGTGCTTAAACATTTGTGGGCTTGAAATACTCAAGATATAGTTTGTACTTAGGGCAGCACTGAGCTCGACTCTTAGCACACAACTCTTACATCCTCAGAAGCAAGGTCATGACTTAAAGAGAGAATTTACAGTTAAATTTACAATTTACATCTGCTTTTCATTATCAGAATTATGTGGATTCCTTTTTAAAGTGATGGTCAAATGCTAATTTTTTAAAAATTTTAACCTTGCTCCATATTCAGGAATACTGGAAAAGATCCGATTGTGTTTAATAAAGAAACTGCTGCCAGATTTGGAAGACAGAAGGAAATATCACGAGAAGTTTGCCTCATCCACTTCATTTCACGGCGTGCATAACATCGTCCACACGCGGAGCAAGGCCCGCAGAGCGCTGTGGCTGCTGATAGTCCTAGGCTGCCTTGCCATTGTTATTTGGCAGATCTGCAGTCGCTTCATCTACTACTTCAGCTGGCCAACCACAACTACAGTGGTGGTTCAGTATGTGGAAAATGTCAAATTCCCCGCTGTGACCTTTTGCAGCTTGAACAGGTAAAAATTACATTTGTTGTTTGCTCTTGAGACATGACACATCTTTATCTGACAGCAATCAGGTTCCATAACTTGTTTGGACAAATCACATAAACCAAGGAAAATATGGCTATGAGGGGCATGCCTTCCACACGACCACATGACACTTAAATGAAGATGAAAATATCAGAATCAAAAAAGGGAGGTTGCTTTTATAACATTCCACTTCCTTCAGATGACTCGATTTTTAAGTTTCACAACAGAAGTTGGAAAAAATTCTCTGGTGGTACTGTTCTGAATGTTCTTTTCAGGGTAACTAAGGGACAGCCATCAGCCACATTCAAGTCAAAAATAAAAGGCAAGATTAGCAAATTATTTTAAATAGAAACCTCATGCAAAAGTAAAAATCTTAGGTAGAAACAAATACTCTTTTTTCAGAGGTGCTCAGCCTTTACAACTCCAGCTGACATCTGGGGGTTTTGCAGGAGGAATACATTTGGGTTGTTTGGAAAGTGTCTAGGCAAGAACTTCACTATAGATTTCGACATCTGAAGGCAGTGGCCAACATTCAGTGCAGCCACTTCAAAAATAATTTAATAAAATCGTGGCCTGATTTTTAGAGCAAATACATAATTTAGAAACAGTTTTAGAAACAAAGTTTATCCACTTTTTTTTCCTCAAAAAATAGTAAGTTTTCTTATTTTCTACCTTTTGCTGGCAGAATCAGCCAGAAGTCCAAGTCTCAAAGACCTGAAGTCCTTCTGCCTCCCTGTGCCACCTTTCATTACCTGCATAAAGCTACCCTGGGTTATACCACACAACATGCACTGCAGACAGAGCTCTGGTTGCAGTGGGCTGGCTGCTATGAGCTTGCTTCTTGTAACTATAGCAGCAGCACACTGTAGGGAGTCAGCTATTGAGCATGGCATTTTTCCACCTAAGGAACAGTTTGCTGCCATATCCATCTGCCAGTCACACTGTGCTTATCCTCCCCTCCTGTTTTTATTAACTGGGGTTTTTATCATTAGCAGGACAAAGAGGCACAACACTTGCTTTGTCTTTATTTTTTAACTCAAATTCAGTTGTGAAGAGCTGTTCCTACTAATCTTCCTTAAACTGGGGCATTAAGATCTATTACACAAATATGTTACATAAATACATTTTAAAAAATAAGATAAAATCTCAGTTCTAAAGAACACGGCATTATACTTTCATTTGTGCTTATTCTCTCTTCAAACTTATAACATCTGTAAAGCCTTACTTTACTTCAATAAAGAACTTCAATGTTGTACATGAGGAAAGCACCACCAAACTCTCATCATGGTTTTGAGATTTTCAAATGGATTCAAAGAGTACAGATCACCTTTGATTTAAACCACCGTGCCACCAGCTCATGGAATGCACGCTGTCTACAGTGGGCTGTAGTGCCTTAGTAAAGCAGGTACATGAGACTAGTGCAAACGTGCTTAGAATTCAATTTTCCAAATTAAGGAAGACAGTTTTTTTCTGAAAGGGACAGCTCCTCTCAGCTAGCTTCCCACATGTAAACACAATTGTTCAGCTTGTCATCAGTTCCACAAATCTGGCCATTGGCTTTTGGGAACGGTTAATCTGCTCAGAGGATTTGGATTTTAATATTTAATAAACAACCACACACAACAGAAATGTTTCCTATATGACTGACCAGAATAAACATGGGAAGGTGTCTATTTTCTGTTTCCAGCTATGGAAGATACATTCCTAGAGACTATATTGTTCATTCACATTTTAAGAGATCAAACTGCAACCTGGTGGGCAAGAATCACTTATAGTTTGTGAGCAGAGAGCAAATTGTGTCACAGTTTTGTCAAGAGCAGCCTTGAGATCAGTCCTGTAACTACAGAATCCCAAGCAATTCTTTCTCCTTCTCACCGACAGGTTTCAAGCTCATGCAGTGAGCAACCTGAAAGTAATTTTTTTAATTTGGAACGTTGTATCTGCAATTCTCCAAAAATTTGCTATGGAAGATAAATATTCCCAGGAGTTAAATGATTTCCTTCTCGGGAATCAGAACTTCAGCATCAAAGACTTTACAAGGAAAAATGGGTTTTATCTGAACAGCAGCACATTGCTAGAATGTGATTTTTTTGGAAAGCCATGTTACCCACAGGTAAGTACGTTTATTTTATTAAAGCAGTAGCACGGAGAGGAGGGGGATATATTCTTATCCTCAGCCTAAGACATCTAGCTTTGCCAGCTGCTCTCCTATGTCCCTTCACAGTCAGACAATAGAGAACAAAAGTCCTGCTCTAAATTACCCAGAGGGCCTCGATTCTCCCACTGACTGCAGAGGCAGCCTGCTGGACTCCCTGAGCTGTAAGATGGGATCTCAGTTTAAATTGCTCCCTGCCTAATGCCACTTCTGCACAGACAGCAGCCTTTGAAAGCTGTCATAGCTCCAGGCTGGATCTAGCCACCTTTTCCACCAGTGGCCTACAATGAAGGACAGTCCAAACAAAGCTTTTTGCATGACGTGATTCTGTAGTTTTGTTCTTGAGGTTAAGAATATAGACAGCCAGGGTAACTATTTGCAGAGTCCACAGGAATTTTAAATATTGAAATGAAAATAGCTCATCTTTGGGAATTTGGGACGACAGGCAAAAAATATGATCATCCAATTTTTATGTCAAGTCTTCTGTAAAGGAATTCCCAATTTAAACAGAAAATGTGAACAAAGAAGTCAGGTCTATATCCTTTTGGTTTCATCTAACCTTTAGATAATGCTGTAGTTTCTAAAATTAGGCATTAGAGACTTTCTTAACTGGAAGACACTAGTGCTAAGAACTAGAACTAAAGCAATGAGATGCAGTCATATTAAATTATGAGGTGGTTTGGGGAAAAAATGCAAATATTGTACTCATATGTAAAATGACATATAGTTTTCAAATGGTCTTCACTAAACAGCTAATGAAAAAATTTAAAAGTTTTTTTTGAATGTATAATTTCTATATAATGTAACAGATATAGAAATAACACGGGACATCATTAAATTATTCTGAGCAGCTCTTAAGCATTAATAAACAATGTGAAAATTCTCCTTCAAACTTGACTTTCTGTAGAAAGGGCTTAAATACTTTGGAATAGTTCATCAATTACCACTTTTCTGACTGTAATATTGAGGACTTTGGAGGAAAAAATAAAACAAAATAACCCAACAACCCCCATAGGGGGTTACATTGTAATTAACTAAGGAAACTGCAAGTGTTGTTTCTTTCGTTTCACTTTTCCCTATTTTCCTTTATTGAAGGATTTTGAACATGTTTTCACTGAATATGGAAATTGCTTCACTTTTAATCACAATGATCTTTCAGCAAGAAGAGTGAGTTTGTCTGGAAGAGGCTTACATTTACTTTTTGATGTCCAGCAGGTACAACTCTCCTAAGGATTATAAGCAATGAATCATGTGCTAACTTACACATTAGTGGAGGGTTTGGTTTAGGATTTTTATTTGATTTGGTTTACACAGACCTCCAGAATTCATGCACAAAATTCAAAATCAAGACTATTTCCAAGTGAGAAGGTATTTTAAAGGAAAAACCCAAATAGAGATTTAAAAAGACAGAATTATTATTGACTCTGTCCCCAGCTAAGGGGGAGAAGGTTTTTGGTGAGCACGTACATGCACTTTTCACCCACAACTAAAATATGTCATCAGAAGAGCAATTTAATTTTATACAAGCAGTTTGTTTTAATAAAAGGCCCAGTAGGGAAGGTCACCTGGTGCCAGTTTCTAAGTAGTACCAAATTTTAGTTACAGCAGCTGCAGCAGCCCAGTGCCAGCCAAGACCTGGTCTTTGAACTGTAAAGAGTTTCTGACATTAGAATTGTCTTTGACCAACAAAAAGCAAAAGCAGGCAATATCACCTTGTGAGAAGAGGGAAGAAAACTAACAGATTGATAAATAACTTAGATATTGGCTTTTGTTCTCTAGGAATTATGAGTCAGGAGTAAAAGGTTCTGAAGAGAATAATGGAAAGTTTGCTGAAATGTGATGGGTAGTTGCAAGTAAAAGGAACAAATCAAGTTATGAGTAAATGCTCATCTATGACTTCCTGTATTTAAAATTGGGGGATGCCAAAAGGAATAAAAAGGTTAAAAGTTTATAGCAACTGGAAAGAAACCCACAGAGGTAATGAACAAAGGAAATTCAAGTCAATTTGCTTATATACTTCCCTGTAAATTGCCAAAAATGTTACTAAATAGCATAGTACCACAATAAATATAGCTAAAGGTTCATATGGTAAGCAAAGCCAAAACCACTTTAAACAATTCTTTTTGTCTTAGGACAAATTCACCGACGAACCTACTCTTGGTTATACTGATGCTGGAATAACTTTTGTTATCCATTCACCCCAAGAGCTCCCACGTTTTGATGGTTTAGGTTTTCTGACACCAGTGGGGATGCACGCACAGGTCGCAATCCGGCAGCTGAAGGTAAGGACTCTGCCCATCAACTGGCAGCAGTGTTTTTTACTGTCTCTAATTCTCTTCTGAAGCACTGACAATGAATTAGACATTTTGGAATGTAAAATATTTATTATGCCCTAGTGACTCCAAAAAAATAACATTTCCTCCAGACGCAGACGAAATTATTGCTGTTTGGGGAGGATATCAATGTTTTTTCTAATTTCTCTCTATCAAAGTCAGCCTTTCTTTCCTGTAACTTTACAGTCTCACAGACAGATAATGATGAAAGGACACCACAGAATTTCCCTGTCAACACATTCTGCTACCATTAAGGGGGTCTCACATTCCTAGCAGAATCCCAGCAGAGCGGAGTACCATTTTGCACTAAGCTGTCTGATCAGGCCCTACTTTTGCTGTGAAAGAGGAGAGACAAATTTTTAATCCCAAGAGCATGAACTTTAATTGTCTCTAATTAAATCACAATGTTACAGCTTATGTCTTCAACAGGCTTCCTGCAGCACTTGAAAATGTGAAAAAGCAATACCTATGTTTAAAACAGACCCCCCCCAAAATAATATCTTTTGTTATTATTACCCTACAGTCAATTATCCAAGAATACCCATGGGGAGAGTGCAAGCCTGATATAAAACTTCAGTACCACAAGATTTATAGTACTAATGGATGTTTGCTGGAATGCAAAGCCCGGTACATACAGGACTGGTGTGGCTGTTTGCCATTCATTCTTCCAGGTATTTCTCAGGAGTATCATCATACCACACACTGATCATCTTCTTGGAACACCTCACATATTATTGAATAGCCAAGGAGATAGAGCACATATCTGAGGGAAACCTCCACCTGAGATTAATTAAAATTCCAAGGAAACATGCACGATATTTGGTCAGGTCTAGACCTAGCATCTGGGTCGTTGTCTATTCTTAGGATACAGGCCAAAAATAGAAAGAAACAATTATGCCCCAGGAGTGTGAGACAGGACTGTAGTCTTCAACCTGACTTCCTAAGGAGCTGGACCTAAATCCATAAGGCATAGATTTTCACACACAATCCAGACAACTTACTTTGCTGGCAGGTGTTCAGCAACCACAGCAGAAGAGCTTGCATGAAGACAGAATCTGAGGACCCCTACATGAGCCACAGAAAGAGCCTGGCAGCAAAGCAAAGGCTCTACAAAAGCCAAAAAGCTGTATGGAGTCCTCTAATGAGCCTCAAATGTGGAGCACCAGGTGCATGCTGTAATACTCCCCTAAAGTATCCAGGCTTCTTAATCACTCTGGAAACTCTGCTCTCACACCTTTTCAGCACTAAATGTAACGACAATACTGTCACCTAAAGCAAGAGATGGAACCCAAATCTCTGCTCTTGCACTTCTTTTTTCACAACTGGTGGGCAAGAAAGCCACTAGATGACAAGAAAAGCCACAAGAAAGCATGCACTTTCTAGGTCATTGTATATTTTATACACTTATAATAATATGCTCAAGCAAGGCAGAATGCTCTTACTAAAGTAGGCTCATTAATGTGTAATCTCCACCCTGTTTGTTTGACAGCCCCTGGGGAAGGAGGTTGGCAGTCTTCTGCAAACTGTCATGGAAAAGGGGCTGCCAAGGCAATCAAGTCTGGGTCTCCCATGCCCGGGGTGACAGCTTTGTACAACTTTATACAAGGGCAGTTAGATAAAGGAGAGCAATGCCTTCTGGAACTGTGTGCTAAACTGCTACACAACATTTCCATGTGAGGGAAAAAAATTTAAAAGTGGGGTGAAACTGAGGCCATCTGAAATCTGAAAATTTTGCTGCAGCTCAGCATACTATCTCACCCCCTAGGCCTCCAAAAAACTCCTGCATGAAGTTCAAAATTTCTGCAGATTACATGGGATGCAATCACATATCAAATCTACTTTACTTTGGGGTTTTTTTTCATTTCCACTAGGAAAAGCAGAAAATCCCGTCTTTAGCAAGCTGACACAGAGTGAGGCACAAGCTTAAAGGCAGTTCAGACTGGTACACATAACAAAGGTGTTTGCTCCAACAGCAGCCTCCTGGCTTGGTCTGTTGTGTCCCTTCACTCTGTACCCCTCCTGGTGCTGGCAACTGCGCTGTGCCCAACTGAATTGATTTCTCAGTTGTGTAATCATTAGCATGAAGTGGTGAGCAGGCTTTGATGACATTACATTTCAGTTTAGTACAAAGAGAGCTAAGGGTTAGATGGTTAATTGAGGCTCCTAAATATTTTTATTTATTTTTAGGAAATGGAACAGAATGTGACTTGCTGAAGTTTTACAAATGTGTTTATCCAGCAGTCTGTAAGTAATAACTTCATATTCATGTTTTCCAAGTCAATTCCAAATAGAAGACAATATCTATCAATTAAACCAAAATACTGAAAGTCATCTGAAATGGAGTACATCCCAGTTCATTTAATATTCTGAAAACAGAGACGAGACAGAACATGAAATATATGCCCATTTAAAAAAACCACACATAAAAAAGTAACAAAATAAGTGTGTATATCTATGTGTATATATCTAAAAAAACTAATAGAAGAATTCATTTTAGCAATCTAAATGGTTTAATATGGAGGAACATTCAAATAATCTGTTTTCAATTACCACACTTCTGGCTAGCATTTTTACATCTTCATGGTATCCTTCTAGATCCAATGTTGTATTCTTTGTGCAAGAAGAGTGAGCAGCACAGTAATAACAGGCTTGTTAACTGGTAAAAAATACTGGTATAAATCACTGGACTTTAAGGTTTTATCTTTTTAAAAGTAAATTATAAATTTTGAAAGCACTCCAAACGCAATTCTTCCCCATAAACAAATAATCTGCACACACTGGGTATAAAATTTTTAAATCACTACAACAGACTGGAAATACTTAAAATGGTAATCGGAGAAGTAACTTTCCATGAACTTCAGGAAACTTTATTTTTTAATTGCTTTGGTTTCTATTGTGTAATGTGACTCTCTCTGGGTTATTAGTAGACTCAGAAGTTGGTGGGGGGGATGGTTTTGGTAAGGTGTGTGCAACATTCAGGCCAGATCTGCTACTGTGAACAATTACTTTTTTCTGTAGCTATTTTGAAATGTATTCCACTAAGTTCAAATTCTTATATAACCATGATGTTTAAAAGCCTGTCATGAGGGAAGATGTATATTATTGTACTTAAAAGATATTCAGTGACTGAATTTCAAAGAAACCACAGAGCAATAGGCAAAGATGACCCCAAATTCCTCCAAAGGATGGACAGGATTCAGAGTTGGATCTCAGAAGGTTTGTAGGTACATGGTCCCCCAGATCTGATTTTAGGGGCTGACTCTCCTTTGACAGTGTAGGAGAGATAAGACATCTGATAACAAAATCTCAAGTACCAGCACACTTACCCAGTATCAGCAGGACCTCCTAAGGGCATTATTTTAGGAGCTATAAAGGCTGCCTCTCCAGAATAAAATCCTCAACCCCAGCATCCCTGGAGAATATTTCAAATCATCAGCTAACAGGCTGAGATATCTCCTCCTCTGTGCTTTGCAAAAGTGAGAAGCCCACATGCAGAGTGAACAGACACAACCTCTGCGACCCCACAAACAGGACAAATAGAGCATCACAAGCAGGAGATTAGAGTACTCATCTCACAGTGATGGCTTATGATTTAGGAAACATTTATGCCTTACAATTTTTCTTCCACATTGTTTTTCTCTAGCTTTCTCAGATTTCCGTAATGATTATTTTCTGTAATTCTTTCTGTAATTCCTTGTTAGACGAATAGCTCCCCGCTTTCATGAGCAGCCAGATCTGCAGAATTTTATGACTTCTTGGTATTTGAAGAGACAAAGCTTTCCCTAAGCCCTCTTAGCTGCCTTGAGCGCAATTATCAAATAGGCAGGGGTTAAGATAAAGTGAACTTAGCTTACCAAGGTTTTTATAGTTATCAGATGATAGAAAACTACAACTGGAATTGCCCTGGAAGCTGTTTCTGTGCACTGAAATGAGCTGAGCAGACACTAAGGCATCAAGACCAAGGATACATACCTAAGTACTTAATTAGAAATCTAGCACAGAACATGGAAAGTCTTCTGGTGTCTTTTTGTTTAACTGTGAGAGAGAAATAATAAGCACATAAAGCCCCAAAGAAGGCAGAAAGACTTAGAGGTGCTGTATTTCTTTCAAAAAAGTTAAATTATCTCAACCCTTGTTTCTGTGCACCACTTTCCCAAATGACAGTTGCAAATGCTTATTTCATCCTTCGAAACTGGTATGTATTCACTTTTCTTGGGATAATTAATCCACACGTTTATCAAAGACAATAAAAAGTAACAGTGAACATTTTTTAAAGTTTTTAAACTGTGTGCTTTATGTAAATTATTTCTTCTGAAATTTCAGATGATATAGAGATAAAAGGATTATGTACAGTAGGGACACACAATTCCACTTGTCCTGCTCCATGTGAAGAAACAGATTATCCTACCACTGTCACCTATTCAAACTTTGGAGGAGAAAGAGCCATAAAATATTTTTCTGCAAAACTGAAGAAAAGCCCAGAATATATCAGGTAATCTTGCTTGACACCTTGTCTAACAAAAAAATTATCAATTCCTTTTAACCATGTTAGCAGAACGTATGATGAAAATATGATCTTAAAAAGATATTTTATGTGTGGTATTATTATCACTGTCTGTGAGATAACAATCTCTTGGACAAAACTGGTTAAGATTTATACAAATTCATATCTATAGTGATGTATATATGGATTATACACATAGATACATACATATATGTATATATTTAGATACACATAAGATTGGATAACAAATATAAAAAATGTATAATGCAATTAAAAAATAATATTCTCAATTACCTTCTCTGTCACTAACCTCTTGTAACAAATTTTTTTGATCACTGTTTCAATTAGGAATAAAAAAAAAAAAGCAGGGTTATCAAACCTATTCACAATTGATTCAGTAGAGAAGACAAATCTTCACACTTCCACAAATTAAGGCAATGGAAAACCACAAATAGATGCTGTATAAAGTTTTTCTCCTTTCAGCCTCTGCCCAAAGGAAGCTTTGTAAGTACTGAAGAGCTGGGTTTTATCATAGCAGCAATGCCACAGATTTAATACGATTTTCTATTGTAAGTAGAATTCCCTAACACCATTGATATTATAAAAGTAATTTATAAAATCTTTGGTATCACATTAATTCTCACGAGGTAGCAGAGGAGTGGAACAGGATGGCTGTGTGATTGAAAGCACTACACAGAAAAAGGAGGTAGCTCTCCACCCAGCAGAAGATAGCTTCTAGTGTGAAAACATCTGAACAGTACTGACTACACCTTTTATGCACGAAAAGGTGACAGGAATTATGTTATGCACAGAGCTGTGCTGCTCAGTATGCAGATTGCACTAACCCAATCTGCATACTTTTAAATTCAGAGATGCCATGTGTCCTTATGCTTTAATAGACCATACGTGCCTTACTTTTACAATATAACGAATTGGAGCCACACTTCCTCGCGAACACAAGCATTATATATAAAAAAAATTAATTATTTCCAGATTTTTTTTTTTTGCTAGAAAGATAGGATCTAGTTGTCAAAGAAAATTTAATACAGTTTCATACACTGAATTGCCTCTTTCTCATAGCCAGAGATGTTAGCAGTACAAATAATATTAAGGCAGGTGCTACATGAACTCATAGTACATACAACATCAAAGTATGTTTATAAACAACTGTAGAAAATTTGATTCATGAAATATCTATGAGTTTCATTGTCTCAGTGACTTTACTGTTCTCACTTTTGAAGCCATCAGTCTGCAAATGCTTGCATTGTTTATACATGCACAGGAACTATACAAATCATAAAATGGTTGGGTTGGATGGGACCTTTAATGGTCAACTAGTCCAACCCCACTGCAATGAGCAGCAACACCTTCATCTACATCAGGTTGCTCAGAGCCCAGCCCAGTCCAACCAAACCTTGAATGTTTCCAGGCATGGGTCGTTCACCACGTTTCGGGGCAATCTGTTCCAGTGTTTCATCACCCTTGTTGTAAAAGATGCCTTCCTTATACCCAGTCTGAATCTACCCTCTCTTAGTTTACAACTGTTACCTCTTGTCCTATACCTACAGGCCCTATTAAAAAATCTGTTCCCAATGGACATTATGTAAATTAAACCTGTTGTTATATGCAAACGATAGTAATCCCTTGAGGACGTTTCATCTTTGTTGATTATTTTATTGTCTGTAAACATCATGTGCAACTCAGTAATTATTCGGTTAAGCAAGGGAACACACAGGAAATTCCCCTGTTACCAGGCTTTAACCAATGGGAATCCTGCTAACACATTAATGAGTACACATTTCAAACTATAAAACATAGAGATGTATTTATTTCTGAAGATGTAAGGAGGAAAAAGTTAAATATTTATTGGATAGTTCTGCTAGCAAATCCATGACAAGGGTAGGAGCCTTACTAACAGAATCTAGGGGAATAAGATTAGTTTTCTACACTAGTGCTACCTGAGTTTTAGAATTACACCCAAAGAGCTAGAAGGGATGATTCTGTATAGAAAATACTTTATTTTCATGAATATTGTTCATGAGTGCGTCGTTGCTGTCAAACCAAAAACCTGTAGCTGTTAACACTTCTGAAGAATCATTGAATGGTTTGAGTTGGAAGGGACCTTAATGATCATCTGGTTCCAACCCCTGTGGGCAGGGATACCACCCTCTACATCAACACTGCCTTGAAAACTGCCAGGGATGGGGCATCCACAGCACCTCTGGATAACCTGTTCCAATGTCTCATCACCCTCAAAGTAAATACTTTTTTCCCAATATCTAATCTAAATCTACCCTGTTTCAGTTTAAAGCCATTTCCCCTTGTCCTATCCCTACATGCCCTTGCAAAAAGTCCCTCTCCACGTTTCTTGTAGGCCCCCTATAGGTACTGGAGGGCTGCTATAATTTCTCTCAGGAGGCTTCTCTTCTCCAGCCTGAACAGCCACATGTGTCTCAGCCTGTCCTCATAGGTGAGGTGCTCCAGCCCTCTGATCATCTTCACGGCCTCCTCTGGACTTTCTCTACATGCTTTTTATGATGGGAGCCCCAGAGCCGAACAAAACACTCCAGGGGTTCCATTCTTCCCCCCTGGTCCACTCTTGTGGACCTTCCCTCGACCTTCAGGTCACTCTTCCTTCAATGCAGTCTGGGCTGACTTTGTGGGCTGCAACTGCACATTCCTGGTTCATGTTGAGCTTCTCCTCAATGAACACCCCAAGTGCCTCCACTTAGGGCTGCTCTCATTCTATTCTCTGTTCAACTTGCCCTGACCCAGGTTCAGAACCTTGCACCTGGCCATGCTGAACTACACAAGGTTCACACACGCTCACCTCTCAAGCCTGTCCAGGTCCCTCTGGATGGCATCCCTGCCCTCCAGCGTGTCAGCCACACCACACAGCTTGGTGCCATCAACAAACTTGCTGAAGGGGCCCTCAGTGCCACTGTCCATGTCACTAAAAAAGATGCTAAACAGCTCTGGTCCAAATACTCTACTTGGACATTGAGCCACTGACATTATGTGTCCAATCAGTTTTTGTGTCCGTTTTCTTCCAAACCCATTATTTTTATATTCAATTTAAGACTTAGGCAGAGTCCTTCAGTAGACAAGATACCATAAAGAGGAGCTCTTCACTCAGTCATTGCACAGGTCTTGCTTCAACTGAGATTCACCTACTCTTCCCCTTTTGCAGCAGGCAAGAATATAATTAGGTAAGTGAGGCTACTAGCAGAGGGTAGAACTGAACATCCAAGTTTAGGACAAGCACTGCTCTGCACAGACATGCCAATTGAAATAAGCACAATTAAATATACAGTTGCACATAATTAAGAGTGGTAGGCTACACTTTGCTTGATATTTCCACTCAAGTTTCTCTCAGTGATCCTTAAAAAGTGTGAGTCTATCCCACAGTACACAGCTAGAGCTACCTTCTCAACACCACACATGTCAAATTATCCGATAAACTGCTGTTGTTATTAGGACGTTGGGTTTTTTCCTTCTCTCATGTAACTGATTTTGATAACATTCATCTAATTTTTTATTGAAGACATCATCACTCTCCCCGAACTCAGACCATGCAGACAGATGTTGGTAAAAATTAACAGCACTCCTGACTGTCTCAAGTAAACTCTATGTATTTGTCATTAGGCAAAACCTTGTTCGTATTGAGATAAAATATCATGATCTGAGCTACAAAATCACACAGCAGCAGAAGGCTTTGACTATCTCCGAGTTGCTTGGTAAGTGAATGTTTAATATTTATTATTGATAAATAATTAATCTAAAAAGAATAATTTCAAAAACCGCCAGACAACAAAAAGCTCCCATTTTTTAATTCTCTCACCTCCTGAATAAAAAACCACGTGGGCTTCTGAACAAGAAGCCATCATTTTTATACTATAATAGTAATAATCATGTCTGTCTCGTGGTCATTTTTGATACTGTCTTCTGTCGTTCCATTAAAGAAGCTCTAGTATGGACAGCAGCTGAGAGTAAGAATTAAGTTTGGCACTAGTTTATTGCTCTATCACAGGCAGGACTGTAGGAATAGTGACTTTTGGGGATTTGGAGAGGGAGAACATGGGGATGAGAAGCAAGGGAACAGCTAAAAAGGCACAGAAGTAGTAAATACTTTAAGCATCCGTTTCCCATTAGGATGTCTTGTGTTGTACTTGCTTTATTTAAAATTTTCAAAAACACGTTAGTCTTCTTCAGTAAACATTCTTAAGAATATTAATTTTGTTTTCTTAAAGTGATGGATTATGTATATTGAATTTATTTAACACTTGAGCCTGGCAGGGTTTTGTTTGCTTGCTAGACTAAACCAGATGCTTCAGATGACATATGTTTATTTCCTTCTATTACAGCTGATGTAGGTGGCCAGCTTGGATTGTTTTGTGGTGCCAGTATGATTACAATCATAGAACTGCTGGAGTATATTTTTACTAACTTCTGTTGGATGTGCATCTTTCTTCTCTTGAAAGCTCCTGAAATGCCTCAATGGAACAATGGAACAATTCCATCCCAGAACCCACCAGCACACAAGGAAAAAAAGAGGGGAATACAAGAATGTTAGTGGCTTGTAGAAGTCCGAACTAATTGGTTTTGCAAATTTCCTTTCTAAGATACAAAGGAGACAGTAGTATTTGACCCAGATCCCTTCTCTGCACTCCTTATTCTCCCTTTTATTCCCTAAAACAATTTAACTGTGCTAAATAACTTCAAAGACTGCATTTCACAAAGTCTCACTTTTCTTATATAAAAAAATGCAATCTTTAACTTTTAATAATTTTTTAAAATATCATAGCAAGTGATGCTGACATATGATACTATTCAGCATTCATGACCCAGTTTTTATCTTCTGTGTTTTGAGTGATGAGAAATAACACACATGTCAAATTATCCAACAGAGATTTCTTGACTACCATAAATATGGAGCATTGCTATTCTTAAAATGCAGGTTCCTTATTAACAACTCTTGTAGTAGGTTATCATTGTAACATATTCCAGTGAAGAATATGGAAGCTTCACCTAGAACAATTAGGAATGTGCCTAATAGAAATAAAATTTACAGTACTATCTGTCTGAAACACATCAAAAAAAATCTCATCAGTCCGCCAGCTACTATAGAGAACCACAGCACATCCAAGTGGATGGCAAGTGGGCAAACATGGGTCAAGTTCAATGTTTAATGTAACGAAAGAAAATAAAGGCTGAAGGCTTCATCTAAGTCTTATTGAATATGAGTCAGTGTAAGAATTTTGGGGCTTTGGTGCTGATTAAGGCTTCCTGAACATTTATTTCTTTAAAAGTGTTCAGAAAAGCTTCCATAATTTCCTGCATCTGTTTGGTTGTATAGAGCAGTAATGGTTTAGTCTTATGTTTTTTTAAGAGGACTGCAGTGATTAAATAAAGTAGTAAATGTATTTATTGAAGAGCCAAGTCTTTAAGGTCAGATCTAAAGTAATGAAAATGCTACCATTTGGCCACAGCTGCCCTTCAACATAAGCCCTAGGCTCTGCAATTCAGGAAACACAGCAAATGTTTTTTGGTGCCTATAAAGAGATGCCTTGATTTTTGTCCTCTAACCTTAAGCATAACTCAAAGATCTTTTTACTCAATTCTTTTTTACTGGTCACTCCACTTCTGCTGAGACCTTTCCCCCTCACTATTACCAAGCACGGGCACATTTGGCTCAGCAGCCCTAATAAAAGGTCATTCTAACCCCACTGTCCAAGGCCTGTATTAGACAACACAGAGGGAGAATGGAAAGAACAGAGCAAACATACAGCAGTATTTCTCTAAAGACTTCTCCCAGCCTCAAACAGTTTCTAACTGTAGAATTCTTAAGCCAAAAGAAATTACAGGTTTGGAAGTAGGAGCCAGGTATTATCTGACTTCTGGATAAAAAGAAAAGCAGGGTAAAGTTTAAACACAGTAATCTAGCACACCTTGTATTTCAGAGATCAAAGTGTTTTGTAGCTATCAATCACAATGATTTGGGGGTTTTGCTTCTACTAATAAGGGCTAAATAAAAGAACATTAGTATTGTAAGGACTAAACAAAAGAAACTGGTATTGTTTCTGTCTAAAGGTTCAAGTGAAATGAAGCACAGAACACGCTAAAAAATCAGCCAAAAAAAGCACCAGTCCCCAGAAAGGGAAGGTACTGAAATCTTTGCTTTGTTCCACAAGACTAAAATGACTTTTGCTTACTCCACTGACTTTGGACAAGGACAGCTGAAATCATGGCTTGGTTACAGATTCTTTTAACATACGTGGCAGAAGGAGCTCTGAAGAAAGCACAAAGACTTGTTTTGCCCAAGGTCAAGTGACAGACTTGGATTTTTTTTCAGCAATGGTTTGTGATAAGATTATATAAAGCAATTGATTCCCCAGCACAGCTAAATTTAGCAAGTATGCTGTGCAGCAGAGCAGAAGTAAGGGTGCTTTTGTATTTTGATGTATGACTACTCCTCTATTATGGCAATAGAATTTTAAAAAGTGTTAAGAAAATGTCTGGCTTTCCTGGATGGGTGACAATGTCATATCTATAAGGACAACAGAAGCAAATGATTTTAACAGTTTGAACAGATCATCTCCTAGTTTAGCATTATTTTGCCACTTATTTATTCAGTTTTCCTTTTCACAAGTGCACATCCATGCTCCAAGTAAACATATTGGCAAGTTTTTCCCATAGCAAATGATTCTAAAATGGTAGTCCTAACAATTAGTTTTACATGACTGGAAAAGCCCCCTTGGGCTCCTCCCAAGTCCTTGTCTAATGTGCAAAAAGAGATGCAACATATAATTTTGTAAAAGAAATTTCAAAATACATTTTTAAATGCATTCTGCAGAAGTCACTCAACTTCATTTAATGCTGTAGAGAATCTCACACTGTTGCATATATTTTCTGAAGAACAGAGGGAGGCAATTTAGTTATGTGGATAATGGCCTGTGTTTGGGAGCTCTGTATGTTCTAGAGTATTGTTGCATTCCCTTATGAATTTTGTAAGTATTTTTCAAAGAGTATTGTTTCATTCCCTTATACAGAGCATTCATTTTCAACCCCTTGGCAGCTGGACAGAGTGTCAGAGCTCCTGGTACAAGGAAGACAAACTTAAAAAACTATCAAAGAACTTGCCATGAGAGATTGGGGTGGGGGAAAGTTGGAGATAGTTAAAGACACGAATCACACCTTTTGACAAGTTTCTTTAGCTCATTTCACTCCTTCTGTCTCACAAGACTACTACTGCAATGTACATGGCAGACATTTCTAAAGGAGTGCCAGAAAGTAAGGAGTTATTCAAGAAGAAATTGCATTTTTTTCCCAAAGAGTTCAGGAAATAGGTTTGGCACTTGCTTGTTTGGCAAAGCAAAATGTAGACTGTACAGAATGGCCTGCACAGAAGGATTTGGAGCAGACTTTCATGGAGCAGATGAATTCACTGCAATGTTTCACCAGTAGATGCCCCACTTACCCTAGGCTGCTGTTCACAAGGCTTCTCTTGCACAGTTGATTTCTCAGCACCTATTATAGAATTTCTCGGTGTAACTGAAGTCAGACTGTTTCCCTCTGGTTAATGATGTATCAGCTGGGGAAGTATTTCAAAGGAGCTTATGGCAAACCTGCCATTATTTAGACTGAGCTAAGAGACATCATCTCTGCAGCACTATGTTTAAATTGATTTCTGAGGAAAACAAACAAAAGTATACAGCCATCCCCACTCTGCATCAAAACAAGCTGACCAAAGCATTTCTTAAGGAGCTGCTACAAGCCAGCTGATCTAATGTTGCTTAAGTAAGTGTTGGATAAGGTAAAATAACGATCCTCACCAACTCTTTAAGCTGAAACTACACACGGGGGGAGAAGAAAGTATTTCCCCATATAATCACTCATGTTTGAAGCTGTGCCCACACCCTAGCCCACATACAAGTGTTTGCACTGTGTGTGAACCTGGTGCTGGCAAAACTTCAGAAAATAACTCCTCCTTACCTGAGCAGTACCTCACGGCAGAATGAAACAGCCAAGCTTCTTACAAATAAACATTGCCTTGCTCAGTATGTTGGAAATCCAAACATCATCATGCAAGTCTAAAAACTCCCAGACCAACATAAACCATAGTGTTTCACTCACACAGTCTCTCGAAGTACAAAGTGTTTCCAGAACTTCATACTTCTGTACACAGAAGTGAATATCCCTTATTAGGTTATAAACATTAGTACCTCTTGTCATACTATCTGTATCCTGAGTTAAACACATTTTTGTGTTGGCAGTTGGTGTGCTTAATAAACTCAGGATACAGGAAATACCTCCAACTTCATACCACATTAACTACTTAGTGCAACGCTGAAACATGCCAGGGTTATAAATGATAAATTCTGTATGGTGAGGATACTGCTGCAGATCCAGGGGTAGCATCACATCTCATCCATGTTGCTTATGGCCATCCTGCACTGTTAACCCTCTTGCACTCTGTCCCTTTATCCACCAGGAGATGCTCACCTCTGCTGACTTCTCACTTAAAGCAGTCACCACAAGAAAGAAAGCTTCTTTAGAACACAAAAACTTCCAAATGGCTCTTCCCACTATACACACAGTTGATGTTTAAACAGAGAATCCCCACCTATCTCTTGTCTCAGGACAGAAATGCCCAAGGTGGTGGGGGTTTTGTGGGTTTTGGTTGGGTTATTTTTTAGCATCTTTTGGGATCAGGACTACTTCCAGAAAACCAGGAGAGAGAGGTTCACACATGTAGCTACTCTTTCCTGAGTGAAACACTAAAATGCTTCTAGCTCCAGAGAAGGATATCATTTTGCAACAGGAAGCCTGGTTAAGTGCATATCTAGTTTTGCTTTGCTAATTCTTGGGGGTTACTTTCAAAGAAATCACCCTGAGCCTTAGTAAATTTAGTAACACTTCCAGTACACTTCAAGGTCCTTAATGGAAAAATTTATAGTCCACATTATAATTGTTAGTATTTCTGCCTATTTTGTGACACTTTCAAAGCCACTCTCACCTTAGCCAGTTATTTTGAGTTAAAGAGATGAACACTAAATAGACACAGGTTGTGTCCCTTGTGGGTCTCAATGCGAGCACAGCATTGGGTTCCCTTTTCTACTTCTACCTATTTAAGACTTGGCATAGGTGTGCAAGGCAGGCTTGATTACACACTTGACCACTCCTGATGTACCCCTCACATACTGTGAATCAGCTGAAGATAAGAAATAGGAACAGTTACAGCAAGGAATGCCTTTGTGCATAAGCTGTAAGAAACGTGGGTTTGTCAGGGCTGCACACATACCACAGAACATGCAAAAACAGTTCATTAAAAATGAAAAATTTCTTCTGGTGTTTTTTAACTCAACCCATATGCCTCCCACAACAATGACTCAATTCTTATGCAGTTTCCATAACTGATACTCCCAATAACTTTAGCTAAGAATTTTAATATAACCCCTTTTCCTGGGGTAACCAACAGGTCTTTGTGTACAGTAGCTGCAAAGAAAATATACTTAGAAGGCCCACTGTGATCCCTGGCTAATAGGACTAGCCCAGGAATATTTTCCTGTTGGTCACCTGGCCCACTACATTTGTAATCCTGAATTACACCTGAATGTTTCTAGCCCCACTGCACAGGGCTCACATTACTTGTTACGCACTTTGATCCAGAGTTCAGCAGAAATTTTCCAGCCTTAAAATGCCAAACAACTTCCGACCATGCCCACGTAAATGTACAGTTCACTTACAGATTGCACATGCTCTAGTCTGGGAGTGCTGCATCACATCTTAATCTTCTCCTGCAGTCTGAATAAATGGAATTTTCTGGGTTTTTTTAGTCCAAACATCGAAGCAATGTATGAGTAAAAATGGCAAACAGTGCCCCACATGAAACAAACCAGGTATGAGAAAAAAAAGCCCTCTTTGACTGGAGAAACATCACAAGTCTGTTTTAAAACTAATTATAAGAAGCTGTTCACTGTTTAAACATTGAAGTCAAGCAAACAGTAACAAGTAGGAGAAAAAAATTTTTTAAAAAAGGCAATACTTTTACTAAGAGACCTACATAACTCTAAGAAAAAATACCTGAGGGAAGTCATAGACTACAGCACAGCACCAGATTTTAGAGAATTCATTTGTCCTGAAGTGTAAGTTGCTCCTTGCTCTTTATTTTATAGTATTCTTTTCAGCTCAGAAAAGAACTCTGCTGTCTGAAGTACCTCACAAAATGCAGACCCTGTTCCAAAGGTCCTCCACCTCCAGGTGAGGCACCTGGTTTGCTCCTCAATTCAAACCACCTGTGTGTTTGGGATGCCACTTTACATGGTCACGTAAGAAAGTGTGGTTAGGTAGGCAATGGCAACTACCTTTTCTCTCATTCTACTGCTTGCACAGAAAGTTTAGATGTCTCAAAACAAATGGCCTTAATAGTAAGCAGAGAACAGCGACAGCACCGTCATGTGATAGAAATTACTCCTCCTGAGCCTCCCGTGGGAAGGCAAATGTGTTTTGCACCTGGTGTATGAAGAAGGGTGGAGAAACAATGGTTTTGAATTATGTGGACAGCACAACTTCCTGTCACCCAGTTGTTTTGATGACATCTTTGGGTTTGCTCCAGCAAATACTCACCCACAAATGCTCCGCTGGTGACACTAGCAAATACAGCATTATGAGGTTTACATCTATATTTGGAGACAATCTATTTATTCGTTATTGCTGACACACCACTGAACTCTCACTGGCTGGCACTGCCAATTTCTGCAGACTCCATGGGAGGTTTTCAGTACAATAAGCCAGTAAGAAACTTCTGCCAGAAAACTCTGTCTGAAAATCAAGAACATTATTAGCAAATTAGTAACGGTATTCAATTCCAAAGATACATCCAAGGATGAAAACCATCTCTTTGGGGAAGAGGAAGGGCTAGTTTCCAACTGAAGAGAGTATTTCTTGTGATGGTATAGTTCATATCTCTGAGGAAAATCAGGAGGGCTGAGGATCCAAACAGTTGCTGTGCTAAGGGAAACATCAGACTTTTGCTTTCTTAACCTCTGTGTCTTTAATAATGCCAAACAGGAAATCTTCTAAAGGTATAATCTTCTACTGAGTTTGCATCCAGAAATGGAACTCTCCAGCTCCATTAATTAACCCTTACATAAAACACTCATCACATTCTCACAGTGTAAAGTCAACAAATACAGTTCTGAATTCAACTGCATAATTCTGACATTTTTGCTTTAATAAAGAATATAAACAAGTCCACAAACTGATCAGTAATTTATGTGAGATCAAGACCTAGGATGCCCTGTAAGGAAAATCTGCAACAGCTTCTTATCAATATGAATGTCATTAACTCTATACAACAGTGGTTAAAGCTAGCAAAATTCTGGAGGGTTACATCAAGGACAAAGTTTGACTACTTTTTTTTTCAGTCTCCCTGTCTTGGTTTATAAATACTATGCTACTCAAAAGCTTCCTACCTTCAAATAATCAGCAGAAAGAGGTTGAGGGTTAATTTTTGAGATTGTTCAGCAATCAGCTGAACAGAATGGCTCTCCCGCTGAGAAAGCTGCAAGTGGAATGGATTTCTATCATGTATTCTGAATGCATGCATTTGGTTTTGTATTACCAAGAGCAGATTAATTACAGTATATACAGGACTTGATAATTAAAATGAATGCATAGTTCACATGCATCAATAGATGAGTATTTTCCCTAAGGAGGTGAAGGACAGCAGAACAGAAAACAAATGCCAGGCAGCTCTCAGATCCATAAACCAAAAGAATTCTTTTGGCCATGTTTACAGAATCTGTTAGTGTTCTGTCCCTCCCTTTCTTGCTCAAAGTAGAAATGCAGCAACATTGCTTGGTACTGTTGTTGCTTTGGATGCTGATGGAAGATAAAAGTCCTCAGCAAGGACCGGAGCCTCCAGCACATGCTCAGGTCCCCTGCAGCCACAGAGCCACACTGCCTCTGCCACAGGGCAAGGCAGGTGCATCCCAAATGCTGCTGCTTGTGCAAGTGTCCAGACAATGAGAGAAGCCCAAATGGGGCCTGGTGCTCAGGAAGCAACAAGTCTCTTTTTCTTCACCCTCCTGATTATCTGTTCCACCTGCCCCTGCAGCAAGGAAAGAAGCATAGTTGAAAAAGCCATGGCAGTGCTTAAAGTTATTGCCTGACTAAGATGCATGCTGGTGGGTGGAGACTATTCCTTTCACAGCCTAATTTCAGAATCCTGTTCCACTGATTTCTACTAATTTTTTTGCACCAAGCTGTGCACTTACAGAATGCACCCAATTGCACATCAGCCAGAATAAAGCAGCTTTTGTTTTTCCACAAACAGGGAGCTTTCCAGCATATGTTTTTTTGTTTAGGAGCAGGAGATGTTGACACATGACCTAGTGACTGCAGTTAGTAACTCTAATGACCTGTGGATGTTCTCAAGTAGACTGAGCAAGTAAAACAGTTCTGATAAATGCAACCCAAAGTTCAACTCTGCATTACTGAGATGCACAGAAGGGAAAGGAAATTGTTACAGAAATAGATGAGGGAAAGAAGCAAAGACTCTTTTAACATCAGTCCCTCCAGTTCAGCCACATCCTCACAATTAGCAGTGGAAGTAGTTTGAAGGCTGCAGAACAGAGTAGAAGCACATGCAGGGAATTTTGGCGTACTCCAGCTATGAGCAACAGCCTGGAAATAATATATTAGTTTTTCCTGATTTGCAAGTATTTTTAATTCCTGTTTTCAGAGACACTTTCAGTAGCACTCGTCTCAATATAACTTCTCCTGTGTGTTTACCAGAGAGCTGTAGAGAAAATGAACATAAGGTACAGAAAGAGATGCGTAAAATGGACTACTCTGCATCGGGACTGATCCTGTTGGTCAGCAGAAACTCCCAGCAGAAAAGTGAGCACTCTACAATAGAAGCCACTTCTGAAGTGCTGACAAGCTCTTTCAAACAATTAACTAACAGACCAAATAAATTTTTTTGCAGCAGTGTTACACTTGCCACGGGCCTCCACATTCATAAGGATAATAAAATGAGTCACTATGCAAGCATCAATAACCCACAAATCTTTGTATGAGAAACTATACATGAATGATGAATTTGCATGTTTAGAAAGACCTGTCAGTGTACTATCTTTGGCATGTAATTCTTAAATGGTTAAACTATCTCTACAAATATGACCTACATTGGAACAACCTTTAGATATTTCTAGGATGCTTTCCTTCTAAGAGCCTCCAGTAAATGTAGCTGTAGGAATGCTGGGCGCTGCTTAGGCAAAGTAACAACACTGTTGTTACACAATGCTTACCAAAATGTTACCAAAGATCCCTGCCATTGTAACCATGTCTTATGTTAGATGTTGGAACATTATATCTTCATTTAAAATGGTAGCTTATGTTATGTACTTTTACACGAGAGATGTTACAATACAAAGTACTGACACATCCATCACAGACGAAACACCTGATTTGTGTATTCCTGAACTAAAATGTAATGAGCTACATGATGTATGGGTTTTGGATAGCACCAATAGCATCAGTAACAGATGAAACAACCACAAATATTGCAATGACATCTGAAGTCCAAAGCAGAGTTAGCAGTCAAGAATGAAAAGGCTTTTGATTTTCTTCAGAGTGCCAGGGGCAGTCAAGGATAAGATGAAAATGTATCACTCAGTAAAAACAAAACCAATGAACCAAAAGGGTGGACAGTGTTCCTCAACAGCTATGCAGCATGGTTTGGAAAATAAGGTTCAAGTGAAAATTGAGATTGAGTCTCTCACAGAGATGTTATCATTAACCCAGCACTTTTGCCCAGCTAGCCCCTCCTTTCAGACTTATAAAATGAGCAATGGAAGGAAGCAATTGGTTTCAAAACTAAGTATTTATCTGTATAAACAAAATTGATCTTTCTTTTCTCCCAGTGACAAAAGCAAAACAGTAGTTATTTCCATGGTCTTCCTTTGGAGAACTGGGTACCTCAGGAAAGCAAGTTCTTCCAACAGCTGCTGACTTTAGATTTAGCAGTCTGTACATCACTCATGCTACTCTATGCAAGAGCGTGCAGTACTCCAATGCGTGTGTGTGTGTATATATATATATATATACACACATGCATCTATAAAGCCTGAAGGGTAGGATGATGTGGGAAAAGCCGTGTGAAAAGGTATGTATCCTTATTTTGTGGGCAAGTTTCTTATCCTCTAGATCACTACAAAATTGCCCAGAAACACATCTATAATGTGACAGAAAGCAAGGCTTTGATTTCTTGTACAGGTAGTTGAAGCTCTGAATGCTTCACTATGCCCTCTGTGGAAAAAGGATAGTTACTCTTCAACCCGCTTACAGGTTTTTTTTGGAAATTAGGTTGTTTCTGAACACTTTGCATAGGAAAGCTTACATTTATTCACTTCCACAAAATATCTGAAAATAACAAGGCATAACAGGCTATTTTTTCCTTCTAGGAGCCTTATACACAGTGTTTAGGACTTGAAAGAAATTGATGTGCATTTCTTCACATAATGCACACACACTGGAGAACAGTGTGATTTTTCAAGGTGGTTTATTTTTCATACACTTCATTAGAGCACTATGCTCATACTGACATAGGTGCTGAAGGCTCCAATACTGAATTCAGAGTTTTATTTCTAATCTGAAAGCTATGGCCATGTATTTTTTTTTGGGGGGGGGGCGGGGGGGGGGGTTGGTTTTATTTTTAAACAAAGGCTCAAGGACTATTGGATTAATTGGTCTCCAGTTCAGGATTATGATTAACACCAACTAGGAAATGTGAACATTTTCAGCCTTTTGTTGGGACTCAGCTAAGTTCTGTCATTTTAATCACAAGTCAGTTGTTTGAGCACTAGACAGGATAGCACATTTATCAAAGTGTAAAATCTGTTTTGAAAGCCTAAATGACCCTGAGAACCTGCAATATAAAAAGGCATACAGGTTTCCTGCCAGAGGTGTCTAGCATATAAACAGATCCTCAGCACACAAAATTGCTGCCCTTGAAAGCACAGTTGTCCTGTGGTGTTGAATCTGTACTAGGTCCATAATCATCTCTCGAAAAAAACAATAACAAAGACAATGCCAATCTGACTGCTGGATATGGGGAATAGTCTGGAACAAAGCCTTTATAACAGAGATCACACATCTTCATCCCAGAACAATAATCACAATATAGTTTTCACATTCCACTGTTGTCATGACCTCCAAAACACATATTGGCAAAAAGGCCTGTTGACTATGATGAAAGCGAACATTAGCCTTTTCCTGTTAATAAGAAAGAATGAATTGGTGGAGACAGCATGTGTTGTTGCAGTTTTTCCAAACTGTCACCTAAAGTCAGACAGACATTTAAAGAACAGTAGGAAAAAACCCCAGTGCCTTGTATGTGCAGCTATAGATTGTGGAATGGAACTTTTTTTGTTGGTTTTTTTTTTTTTACAGTTACATTAGCACAGCTCTGTTTACTGGCTTATTACTTGCTCCCGCCCCGCCCCTTGGTCAGGTCAGTGCATGAAATGACAAGAGTTTCAGACTCTCTCCCCCAGGAAAGAAAGGATCTTATTGTAATAAAAAATAAAGTCTTGTTAAAATCAAACAGGACTATAAATCCAGTAATTTCCCTTTACTTGGAGATGATAAGCCAACACAGTGACAGGCAGAATTAATTTACAAGTGCCCAAAAGCTCCCATTTGTACCAGTATGCTGACTGTATGGAGAATATGAATACTAAATTCTCTTCAAGTTCTCAGAGTGCTAGAACCCAATGACCTAATTTTTTCTTTTTTTTTTTTTTTAAATATTTGATGGCTCTAAAAATGCATGGAATAACCATTTTACAGTTTGTGACAATACAGTAAAGCATTGACCCATCTACATGGTGATTGAAAAACACATTTTAGGATACAGATGCCTCAGGCCTTGCTCTGGCTCCATGAAGACAGGTGTTACTGACAAGGCCATTGACATTTGAGTACAAGAGTGGATATTGCAGTGCACAACTGCCTGCAGCACACTCATTTATTGCCTTTACATTTTACTAGAGGTTTGTTCAAAGCAAAGGTTCTGGGGCCTCCAGCACCACTCAGTTTTTATTCATATCAGATGCTAGCATATCACTTCCTATTTCCTTCTTGTGGTGATTGTCTTACAAAACTGAGCTTGGAACCAAGCAGATACTATTTGCACTACCACCTTAAACACTGGAACCAAGTCATTAAAAAAAAAATCTCCCATAACCTTATTGGTTTTGTCTTCATGTGTCCCTCCTGGAGGATGTGCTTTACAGAGAATCAGTTTGGAAAATAAATCTTAAGACCATCGAGTCCAACTGTTAACTCAGCACTGCTGTGTTCACTGCTAAAGCCCATTCCCAAGTGCTGCATCTATGTACCTTTTGAACACTTCCAGGGATGGTGACTCCACCACGTCCCTGGGCAGCCTGTTCCAGTGCCTGACTACCCTTTCAGTGAAGATATTTTTGTGATAATCCTGTAAGCAGATATCCAAATGAGCATCTCATCCACTGTTTATCATTCTGTTAAAAAAAAAGAGAAATCAGACATGAAGTTATGTTCCCAAAGGTTGCTCCCATCAAGAACTGAACCAGCAGTTTGGAAGCCAACTGCAGTGCCCACTCTAAGACAGCAAGAGTCACAGAGTCCCTGCACAGCCAAAGCACAACACCACCGAAAATCCATTCCCTTGCCTGTCTGAATTCAAACCAATGTATAAGATCCAGGAGACTGCAGACAACTAAGCACTCCTTAATTTGCAATTTCAAGGCTGATCTCCCCTTTCGTCTCTTTGTTCCATTTTTTTTTTGTTTTTAACAAAAAAGACCGGAATAAAATACATCCATTTATAAAGACCTTTGCAATAGACTTTGGTAATTACTCTGCCTCATGTTTCAGCTTGAGAGCTTCTATTAAAAAAGCAAATGACTACAGTTAAATACAAGAGGCAGTAGAACACACATAAAAGAACTAAATACCTACAGAAGTGTTTAACTGTTAGCTGCGAGTAATATTTAACCAAACTATAAATTTAGTAGTTGAATGCAGCATTTAAGTGAAGGCCAGTTTTAGTAATAGAAGTGGTTAAGTGCCTAAATTGTACTGAGATAAAGAGCTCTTACATGAACACAATATGAGCTACTCTTCTATGCTTTAAGAAACTAGTTATGTTACAAAGTAGCTTAATGGGAGCTTTAATATTTTGAAATTATTAAGAAGGTACAATATAAACCCAGAGCATTATTTAAGATTTCTGGCATGCCATCTTCCATCAGCTTGAAGTGTGATACAGAACTTCAGTTTCCTCAGAACCATTTGCATATGAATTATATCAATACACAACCACAGCTTGTGGTCACAAATTCCACTCTTTCGGAATCACCATAAAGCTTTTGTAAGCTTGAACAACTTGATCATTCCAAATTGCTGCTGTGTACCTGAGAGAGGGAAACCTCTCATGATGTGTTGGGATGTGTTGCTGTCTGGCAGTGAGATGATGGGGAAGAAAGTATGCAGTTACCTCTCTTTATTTCCCATTCCTAACGCTTTGGATGCTAATGCACAAACTGCCCAAAGTGTGCAGCTATTAATTTTTGTTGTTAAATATTGCTCAAGAGGTTTTTATTGCTCAAAAGGAAGGTTTTATGCATTTTTGTGACCTCATCTACTATTTTGGAAGAATTAACCTCAATTCATTTGTTCATTCTGAACACTACTTTAATTTGAGGATGTGATCCATTAACCTGAATGTGTGAGACACTTGGACATTTGCAAACACTGGAACAATGACTCAACAATTTATTTAAATGTGAACTGCAAATTATTTAATGGAGAAAATACTTGCTTGGCATCGAACAATGAAATAAAATTTTCTACCAAACAAAAATCACAAGATTTCTAAAAGTCAGTGGAAAAAATAATTTATTGCAATTTCTTTTGCACATTAACATGAAACATTTATACATATATATTCTGTGCTAATAAGGTATACTAGATATAGACAATTTTTATACACAAAGTACTTGCACTATTCTATTTTATAATGCAAATATTCAGAAATGATCAGTCAGATAAGAACAGATACTATTCACATAAAAATGCACTATATAATAAAGTTATGGAAGGACTATGCATCTGAAAACTTGCCCACTTTTACTAACTGTATCAGCTGATGAAACACGCTATTTTCCAAGCTTTACATCCCTTAATTATGTCATGATGCCTAGAATATTACCAGGTCCTCTCAAGGAATAAAATCAGATAATTTCTGAAATTAGAGACCAAACCAAAAGGCAACCATGTCCCAGCAGCATGCCTTCCAACTCCAGGGGCTACATCAGATGAGAATCAATGCACTACAAATGGTCTAAAATTGTCCAGCAATCTATTATTAATATGACGATTTAATTTAGTTTATATAAATCAATGAGAAATACATTGCAAGTTAACAGCATTTCAGTAGAAGTACATTGGCACATGCTTCGAATGGCAGTATCAGAAAAACAGCTGCCCCCTTCCAATACAGATGTTTACAGTGTTCACAAAGGGAAAACGCAGGATGATACCAAATGAGAAACCTTTTCCTAACCAGGAATTTACAGAGCATCAAGTGTTATTCACAAAATGAATGAGAAGCATGGTAATAGCAGAACTAAATCCAATACCATTTATGCAATAATTTTCATAATGCTGCTTTAGGTATTTTTTTTAAATATAGTTCCTTAGGTTCATTGTTCTGCCTGTCAACTGAAATACCTATCCTTCCAGAAATGTCATCAATTCACATAACCGCAGTACTTCAGAGATGAAGATGAAGATGTGAAGCATCAGATTGAAGTGGTTAGTTGTGGCGTGCATACTACATGGTTTCATTCAATGTTATCTGGTGGTAGGAATGGTCACATGACTGACATGCAAAACTGCACATCAAAGAAAAGGAAAGCTTGAAATACATGCTCATAGCAGAGATATAACAGGACCAAACAATAAGGACAAAAAATTAGCAAGCAGGCCTGGAGAAAAATGGTAAGTATGACTTCAAGAGTAGGGCAAAAGACGATGGTATTGCACATGGTGATGGGAGATATAATGTGAAAGAACATCTATAACATAACCTTACTGCCTGGCACTCTATTTGGAGACAATATTGCACCCTATTCAGCGTCCTCTTCCTCTTCCCTCAGCTCAGAAAGCATCTTGCTTTGTTTCCTTGAGAGCATGCAAGCAGAATTTGAGAAGTAAGGAATTTTCTTTGAAGCAACAACACGGTGGGTTAATGCAGTGACAAAATACATTTTACAACTTGCAACCAGTATCAGTAAATAATAAAAAATTAATAAAACAAAAAGCATAGCTAGTGCATGTATTTCTTTCATACATATTACATGTAGGAATGAAACAATTCCTACATGCCCTGGTGAACTACCAGCTCTGCCTGAGATATTTCAATTTGTTCCCACCAGTAATGTGGGAACAGGGCAGAAGAGAAAGATATTAACAACTGGAGAGGGAGTAAAATTGCAGTCATACATCTGAGGCTTTCAGCACAATTTATTTTTTACAACAAATCTGTTTCTCAAGAGAGAAACTTCAGCTGAACCTCTGTTAAAATAATGAAGACAGTAATAATCTTATAACATGCAAACAAGCAGATGCAAAACGAATAATTGGTCACACTTGCTTTGTTCTATGTGTATTTCTGATGCAACTCTTACTTATTGCTCTACTGGTATCATGGAAGAGCTATCAGAGAAAAAAGGTGAAGGAGCAGCACTCCAAACCAACACTTATTCTTATAAATTAGGTCTTTCTCAGAAGTAACTGCTGCTCATGGGACTGATATTAGAGATGCCAACCCAGTAATCAAGTCGGAGGCATGCTGAGCTGCTTCAGCCCTATCATTTTCTACCAGCCTAGTAGAGCAAAAGCATTGCTTTTTAAGCCTTGGTTTCACATCTCTTATGGCATCTGCAAACATTTTGTCCTTTTTCCTCACCGTGTCCTTATTACTGATCTTCAGAGTAAAATATGGTGATAGATTTGCAAATGCTGACATAATAACTCTCTAATGGATATAATGAAAAGAAAAATACATCACTAATGTGCATCAATCCTAGATTGAAGATATTGGAGGTAGAAAACTTCACAGTAAAAGCATAATTAGCAGAAGTATCTTCAGGATGATTTAAGAAATATTTTCATGCTTCCTTCTATACGCCACTTCTTGCAATATTCTGCAGTGACCTTTCAGGAAGTTTACCATATAGTTTCTGAATATATGTTAATATGCCCTTATTTATTGTTATGTACAGTCCCCCTGAAATAAATGGCACTGTGCTCGATAATACACTAGCATTCTGAAAAATTTCTGGAAAGAAAACCAAGACTACATGTGTGCATAAAGCAAAGTGATTACTTTAAAGTGATCAAACATAACAAGTTGGTTATCTGATTTCTGCTTCTGGATTAAAACTATCATGCTCAGCCTATAAAGTGACAGAAAAAAACCACGAAGAGTACTTTCACAGCAGAAACTGTGAACAGTTCAGAAAATCTTAAAGGAATAAAACTTTGTGCATTTCTTGTGTATGGACAGATGAAATTGTGCAAGGGAGTGAAAAAGAAACGAAAGGTTAGAGGAATATATTCTTTCACTTTTCAAAATCACCTCTGACAAAATGATTAGCAGTTCACATCATCACATCAGTGTATTTTTCTATTCTCCAATGCTCCCAAACTTAGCACAATTTAGAAGAGATATCCATCTTGGGAGAAGTCCTTCGGTTTCTTAAGAATTACATCTATCCCTGAATTTCAGAATTAACAAAAACTAACAAAATTAGAAGGACTTTTTGAGTGTGCTTAAACTGTGAGTCTTAAGTGCTCCTGAAAATCAGGCTCACAGTATTTCTCTATCAGGTTTATTCCTGCCCCCATGTCTCCCTCTACAAAGCTCAATTACTGCATAATAGTAGCAGCAAGTGTCTCTCAGGACTGCTGTGAGGATTAACAAAATCAGCTGTTGTACAAGATCTCTGAAAAGCAACTGCAATATTTAAAGTCTTAAACTACCTGAACCTTATATTCATATTAAACATGTGTTAGGCTGAAACAAGGAAAATACCCGCCTGACTCAGTACCTCGCTGAAATTTACATTTAAAATTATAATGTGCCTTGCTACAAATGATAGGACATTTATAATGCAGGAAAAAAGTGAAAAGTGTTTAAGTAAAATATATTTTAAATGCAACAATAGATTT
>WAAE01007958.1:0-10948 GCA_013400495.1 Nicator chloris
TAAAATATAATTTATAAATTGTTATTGCTAACTACAATTACGTTTGTCATGAGAAGAAACTATTTTTCCCTTTCCTTTCCTTTCCTTTCCTTTCCTTTCCTTTCCTTTCCCTCTTCTTTTCCTTTTCCTCATCCTTTCCTTTTCCTCTTCTTTTCTTTTCTCTTCTCTTCTTTTCTTTTCCATTGTAGGAATACTATAAATAATGATTATTATGCCACACAAGCTATATGAGTATTGTGTGTAGTCTCACAGATCTTGCTTAAGTTAATTTAACCAATGATATTGAAAAAAAAGGTATGGTGCCAACAGTAAACCCTCTCTAACATAAAAATTTTGCTCAAACTTGATGCTATTATATATACTGGGAATATACTGTTTCTGCTATCGACCTTTTTAAAAGAATAAAGAAGAGCTGAGGAAGAATGTCAATGCCACGTGAAATTCCTTTAAAACACATCTTAAACTAGAATCTTACAGTCACACATGAAAGCTTAGGGACCAAGTTAAACTTTGTTGCAACTCACTGTACAGAAAAAAAAAATCCTTTAAATCCATTTCATATCTATAGAGTAGTTTGATAGAATTATCAATAAAAGCACATATATGGAAATTAGACATTGAATTTCAGTTACTTGACTTTCACATTTGTTGTGGTTTAAGCCTGGTCAACAATCCAGCACCAACAACTCACTCACCTCTAACCACAGTGGAATGAGGAGGAGAATCAAAAGTTGAGATAAGAACAGTTTAATAATGGAAACAAAACTAAATAATAAATAAACAATAAACAAAACTAAATAAAATAAACAAAACTAAATAAACTATTACTATTATTATTAATATGGAAAGAAATAAAACCCAAGAAAAAACAAATAGTCCACAACACAATTGCTCACCACCTGCTGACCAATGTCAGACTCCATCCCTGAACCCTGATCATTCCCCTTTCCAAGTAACTCCTCCAGTTTATATACTGGGCATAACATTGTATGGTGTAGAATATCCCTTTGGCCAGTTTGTGCCACCTGTCCCAGCTATGCTCTCTCCCAGTTTTTTTTATGTACCTTACCACTGGCAGGGAATGAGACAAAAAAGAGTCTTTCGATTCAGGTAAATGCAACCTAGCAACAACCAAAACATCAGCGTGTTATCTACATTATTCTCATACTGAATTTGACACACAGCACTCTACCAGCTACCCCAGCCAAAACCAGGACAACATTGTTGCTTGCAACCAAATAAACACTGAAAGATCATAGAATCAAATCCACATGAAGTTAAAATCTGTGATGGAGAAGTTCAGGATATTATGCAGTTGACCTATAGAACAAACTCCTTGGTTTCAGATAGGTGTAATATTTGTATAAGTCTGAAGCACTACTGAGATCACAACTTGTATATGGAATGTTAGAGCTGCTCACGTACACAAACTTCTATTTAGAGTGAGACTATTTGTTGATATCAAAGTTTATTTGCTTTAATGACTAAAATAAAAAGGAGTCCAAAATCT
Source organism: Nicator chloris (assembly GCA_013400495.1). NCBI lineage: Eukaryota > Metazoa > Chordata > Aves > Passeriformes > Pycnonotidae > Nicator > Nicator chloris. Next base: position 1,511 of record WAAE01007958.1, read on the forward strand.
CAAATGAATGCTCATTAACTTGTGCCAGGCAGTGTTAGGGATGTGATTAAATCTAATGGGTTCATTACATCCTGTCAACAGTTTCTAGCTTTTTCTGAAATTAAAACAAGAGAACCGCGAGAAAGGAGGTTCAAATGAAAGCCTGATATTCGCTGAATCAAATATCTATTGTCTTCCCAGTAGGATATCCATCTGATTGTAACTCAACTTTTCCTAGCTGTGTCTTCAAATTCCATATTGGAAATACTTTCAGACTCGATTCCTAAAACAACATGGAAAAGGACTGGAAAATAAATTATAGTAAGAAAGAGGTGAGTGGTTTCAGTACTCTTGGACAACTACTATTGGCCAGAGGTTCCCATTCCTCTTTATAAGTATTCATTACTGAGCTGACCTCCAAAGAGCTAAAACCCAGTTGCTGGCAAATTTAATGAGCCAGTTAGACTCCTAGGATTTTTGTGACAGTGGACCTTGCAGCAACATTCCTGACAAAACAAGACATGGTCCTGTCTGACCACCTTACTGGCCTTCTGTGATGGATTGACTGCATCGGGGACAAGAGAAGGGCTATGGATGTCATCTGTATGGATTTCTGTAAGACCTTTGACACAGATTTTGACTCTCTCTCTAAATTAGAGAGAGAGGGATTTGTTGGGTGGCCTGTTCAGTGGACAAGGAATTGGTCAGACAGTCGTGCCCAGAGGGTAGTGGTGAATGGTTCCATGTCCTGATGGGCACTGGTAAAAAGTGGTGTCCCTCAGGGGTCCATACTGGGACCAGTGCCATTGAGTGTTTTATCAGTGACATAGACAGGGGATCAACTGCACCCTCACCAAGTTTGCAGATACCACCACGACAAGTGGTGCAGCTGAGACACCTGAAGGAAGGAATGCCATCTAGAGGGACCTGGACAAGCTCAAAAAGTGAGCTCATGGGAACCTCATGAGGGTTTTTTTATTTCTTATGGAAATGACCAGCATACAGAAATAGACCATTTTGACACTTCAAGTAACCAACTCTGCATTTTATATTGTTTTTCTTTTTGATTATCCTTGTCCCTCTTTTAAATTTTTAGAAGTCAGAGAGATCAAGAAAAGGCTTTTTTTCAAGAGCTAAAATATTTCTTTCCACTTGTTGGGGGTTAGATTTGTTTTTTTCTCTTCCTATAGAATTTTTCCCATAAGTTGCTAGGAGACAAACTACTGGTACTTATGGGTGATTACCCAGGACAAAGAGGTGGCCAAAAAGTCGTGAGGGGGAAGATAATGTGAGTTTTGGGGGGCAGGAAAAAGGGAGGGGCTGGGGGCAGCCATGCTGGTTTTTTTCTTTTTACTGGCACTGGGCATTTTTGGTTGGAGAACAGGCAGGCGGTCGGTTCTTTGGCTGCGAGAGGAGTTTCACTGTCACCACCAATTCCAGGGAGGCTACCATCACCTGTGGGTGTGCTCGGGAACTCTGCATTTTTCTCCCCCACCCTGAGCTGAGGCCGGGCCAGCCCTGCCCCCCAGTGCTGCCGCTTTCTTTGGCCACTCCTTCTTTGCTACAAAGGACCTCGCAACCCCTGCCGTGCTGGGACACCCCGCCATTCCAGCTACCACCGCAGAACTTCTGATTTGTCTCATCCATTAGCTGGGATTTTCCATCGTTCCAACTCTGCTCTCCAGAAGGCACCAAGATCAGAATTTTCCCCTGGGCTCTGTGAAGCAGAGCCCCTCGAGATTTCTGGTTCTGTTTGGTCGTTAATGCTGTAGTTGCTGTTTTTTGGTTTTGTTTAGTTATCTATCTATCTATCTATCATCTATCTATCTATCTATCTATCCTAGTAAAAGACTGTTATTCCTACCCCTACTGTCTCGGCCTGAGAACCATTTAATTTTTTTTTTCCTAAATTATAATAGTTTGGAGGGAGGGAGTTGGAATTCTCAAGGGAGGCCCTGCCTTCCCCAGCAGATACCTGTCTTTTTCAAACCAAGATGGCACTACAGGTCTGGACAAAACTTTCCTGCTCTTCAGGTTGTTACAAGTAACAATTGGTGTTAATTTCCATCTAAACAAAGAATATTCACACAGCCATCTTGTATTTCCTTCCTGCATTTTAAGAGCACTGATCAGACATGTCCACCAAAGAGAGCTGGTGGGTCAGGAAGAGTATAATTACTTCTCCTTTTTCATTCAGATTATGGAACTGCCAAGGAGTAGTGTGTGTCAAATAGGTCTATCAAAGGTCATTGCATATATACCCAAGGAGTTTCAAATATGAAGAGGACATCTTGATGGACCACATTAGTTCCTTAATTATTCTGCTGGTGAATGCTTGCACATATATTCTTCTGTTACTCCCACAGTGTCCAGAAGTAAGGGGACATGTGATAAAGGCATGCAATTTTTCATTATAAAATGAGTAAATTTTTAATACAATGGTGTTTGAACTGTTTAGAAAGAATAATGTACTGACTAGAAGTAACGACAGTGTCAAGGGAATGCATCTTACATATAAAAATGCCAGTGGATTATATCTATAGTGTAGCTTTTGAGTTCTGCTTTATGTTGTTTCTATCCCCAAATCAGCTAAATATACTACCCTTAAATAATAAGCTTCCTGTGAACAAGATGAAAAGAATTTGGGAGTATTGTGTTGTTGTAGGGACGGAAGTTAAATGTCCAGATTTAAAATAATCAGGTCAAGGTTATAGAATTCTATAAACAAACAAAAACTCCTTCATTCTTGTATAAAAGTCTTTCTCAAAACTAAAAATTCAGAGGAAAAAAGAGAGTGATTTCAAAACGAATGTGTCTATGAGGGTATATCAAAGCTATTTTTGTGATCTTCTTCATATCCTTTGCTAACGTTCAAGACAAAACAACCCCCAAGAGTTCTGTCTTTAAAATGTTTTTAATATCTGGAGATTAGTCCTCTACATAAATCTCAAAGACACTGTAATGCACAATCTAATTCAGTTAGTGTAAACCTCCTCAGTCAACATTTAATGCATAATCAAATAATTTTTGCATGGCATATACCATTCCAACATTGTACTGTTGCTAAGACCTAGGCAGTAAATGTTTGGGGGTTTAATATAATTACTTCATTATCTGCTTAGTTTAATTTCCAACATGCCCGTTAGAATTCTATATTTCTGATCTTTACAGTTTTGGTTCTCCCAGCCTTTAGAACAAAGTCAGACTTTCACATATTTCATAGATTTTCTGTTTATCTAAATAGTCTGGAGTCTTCTTACAGCTAATAGAAATCACTGGGGTAATGATGATTAATCCTCACTTATCTGCAGAAGTGGCCACACTTGGGAACAAGATGGTATATTTATTTTTACTGGGATATAAAAATAGCTAGTCTTGGACTTTTCTTGAGTAAATGTCTTTATCATCTTCTTAATTAGGTATGCCATTGTGTTTCATTCAAATTGCCTGAAAGTTGCTTGTGTGCTCCTCTCTGGAGGAGAGACTCTATATTAGAGGTTTCCCCTACTAACTACACACAGCAATTCAAGTATCAAGACCAAATTCTTGCATCATACACGTTCCCAGACCAAAAGTCACATAAATGTCACTGTTTGCATCCAGTTTCCCAAAATTGCAGTTGATACAAAAAGGCAAGACTTGCAAACTTATTCACTCTAGTGAAAATTGCCTTGAGTATTTAAGTGTTAGAGGTTAGGAGACAAACAGTAACTATCAGACCTATTTTGAGAACACAGCATAGTACCCTCTCTCCTTTGCATGCATAAAGAGAAGAAATTTGATTTAAGATGTGGGTTTTTTTGCTGCTTTCAAGCAAATATGGCCTTCCACCTTATTTCATACTAAGTAGTAATGAAAAAGTAGTATCTTTGATAACAATGAGAAAAATAGTGTTAAAACTGTAGATGATTTTGCTATTTGAAAAAAAAAATCTGGGTTTATCGTATATATTTTTCTTGTTTGGTTTGGCTTTTGGGGGTTTTTTTGTGGTTTTTGTTTGTCTGATTTTAATTTTTTCTGTAGTAAAACAAGTAAAAGATCCTCTTTGAGACCATATGTATCATTATGAAAGTTCTGTATTGATTACCAGAGTATCAGCTGACAAGGTGAATTACTAGTGAAGATATTTTTTTGAGCAAATGCAATAATCTACAATATAATCACTCTCTAAGCAGGAGGAAGGGTGCTTTAATCATCCAACAGAAAGAATGTATGAAGATAAGTTTCCTAATAAAATACTAAGTAAATGTGGAAACATTGAAAAATGTATGTTTTAACACATATTTCAAAGGTAGGTGGGGGTAAAATGATGCATAAAGAGGCTCCCCCCACCCGAATTTTACTTTTCTCATTGTTACTGTGGGGTTATAAATGGATTAAGTAAAAGCCAAGAGAAAATACACTTGCTCCTAGAATCTTTGAAGGCAGTACATTTTAAATAAGATAAAATCACTGGAAGTCTTGAAACCCTTTCTTCTTGTTGTTCCTGTTTGTTTTTTTGGGTTTTGTTTCCCAATGGCTGATAATGGAATGGAAATGTCTTTCAGTTGTATGGAAGGGAATATCATTGAAATCTGATTCTAGGGAACCTCAAGGTACAAGAAAAGGCAGAGATGATTAGCATATGTCTAGACCTTCTCAGTCCATAAGCCAAAGGGCTGTCATTGACTGATCTATAGTCATTGTGAGAGATTCAATAATGAGATGACAGGAAAACTGACATATTCCATTTATTCTGAGGAAACTAAAGTCAATTTCTGAAGTTAACGCTGATTTATGCTATGGTATGGATTTCTTCCTGATGAAAATTTAAACAAACAGAGAATCAGGCTTTTCTACACTCCTACCTATACTTTTCTCTAGTTATATGAAAAAAAAATTCCAAGAGTTACAATTTTATCAAAAGATAAGACAAGAGAGACAAGAACTGTGCTTAATTTAGGGCTCTGTTGAACAGAAAATATATCCCACTAGTCAGTCATTGAAATGGCTGATAAGCTATAGCAACAAAGTTCTTGTGTACATCCAGGGAATTTCTATCCTTCCTGTTTCCCACTGCTTTTTTTTTTTTTTTTTTTTTTTTTTTTTTTTTTTTTTTTTTTTTTTCCCTAAATAATTGTTCCCACTGGGAGACAGCCTGCTGAACCCGTTCTCTTTGGGCTACACTAACTTTGTGACCTGTACATGGAGCTGCATAGCTGGAGAAAGGGCAGATGTAGACATAACAATGCAAATAATTTAAAAACTGTAGGGGAAGATGAGTACATTTTCTTCAACAATATGACCTATCCAAGAAAATAGTGCTTTTGTTAACTTCTGTGTTATGATACCTCTGTGACAAAAAGGACAGATCTATGGCATAATATAATATCATATATTATTATAGCTTTGCATTACAATTGTAGATAGTTTCCACTAAGTAACAAGTTTATTTCATTGTTTAATTTAGAAGCATTGATTCAACTGAAGTCTTGCCCTCAGAAGATAATTTCTAATGAGGATTTAATTGTCAAAATGACATAACAGTCAGCATCAGATTTGATGTCATTCAAAATAGTAAGTTAAAGTTGACACTCTGTCCAGTTTCTAATTGCGCTATTTAACTAACTCCGAAAGTGAAAAGATTTTTAAATCTGTTTTGCAATAGATTGCTTTGTGGGATCAAAATTATTCAAATGCTTTAAACCTATTCAGAATTATACCCTTTGCATTCATATTAAATAAAATATAATCACCTTAAATGGGTGATAATGAAATGTCTTAGCTGCAGAAATACAGGCAGCTGTATTCTACATGGCAATGCTAAAACTTGCTGTGTTTTGTTATCTTCCTTATTCTGATACTGGGATGTCAATAATACATGCACAAGCAGATTTATCTGTACTTTGCAGATATATTTAATCTAGCTATTTCTCTCTCTCTGACTCTTCTCTAGTAGACTGACAAATAAGTGATCTTTATTTAACAAGGTGTGCTATATTAAGTATGAGCATTGCTGGCGTGGAATTTGATGTCACCTTCAGTTGTGTGACTAGAATTTTACATTTTTTTTCCAATCAACAAATATCAAATATTCAGAAGATGATTCATCAGTATTCCTGAAGTCATATTTGTATTAATTATAAATAATGCTAAAAAGTTATATGGACTTAGATTTAATTAAGCCATATGCTCAGATCTTCACCTCACAAATAACATTTAATTGAGCAAAGGTTAGGGCCTTGCTAAATTTTTAATTGTTGTTATAAATATCATAATTTTTTTAATGTATATTCGAATTTTTCAAGACTTGACAAGGGCTTTGTGATAGAAAAGGAAACAACACTCGGTAAAGTGTCTATTACAACTCACTTGCCTAAATGCATTTTATCTTCTCTTCCATATTTAAACGTTTTCAGAAGAGGTATTGTCTTAATTGTCCTTTTGCTGATCTAAAATGCACTCATGCCCTATCTTTCATATATATGAATACGTGTCCAGTGAATGAAGGAGGGAACCAGAAAAGCTGGAAACCTGAAGAACAGCAGAGGGTTATTTTGTTGCAGGCTGAGCTTGTCCAAAGCACAGCTGAGCGGAAGGCGGGAGCCTGTAGAGTCATGACAATAACATGAAGAGAAACAGGCTGAGAAGAAAAGATCATTAGAAGAGAAAGGAGAGAGAGTATTTTATCAGCTGAGTTTAGAGCTAATCCTCTCTCACATACCAAGGCTAAATAAATGCTCCTGCTACCTCAGTGTTTAGGATGGCCTCCCCTGTGCTGGTTACCTCTTCATATTCTGGCCTTGTGCATTAAATATACCTTTCTTCTTAACTGCTCCTATAATAAGCTGTGAAAATTTCTGAGCCTTTCATTGTCCAAAGGATGAGGAAGTGTTTTTTTTCTGTGAATTTAAAATCAATTTTTTCTGTGTCACAATTGCAACTGTTAAAAAGACGATATTAGTATCTTTTTCAAATTATTAAGGTAACTCTGCAAAGTAGAAATATTCCTTCCTTGGACATATAAAGCAAGAAGACACTTAAAACCCAGAAACAAAGTAACTAAGATAGATGAGTGAAACTGGTGCAGTAATTAATTTGGAAATATTTTACTGGAGTCTTCAGAAAATTGCAAAAGCAAACAGGAATTATTGTTATACTAAGCAGCATGTTTTATTTCTAAACATGTTGAATTAACAGATTTCTTTATCTTACTACGTTTTTTCAATATACAAGAGTGCAGCACCTGTGAATTGCATGAAAGCACTTGCAAGTCAATCTCTCTGATAATGTCTCAATTTCACATGAGAAGCTAGGCATAAAAAAGGTTTTAATAGTTAGGAGTGAAGGCAAGCGAGCTTATTACAGAAGAGTTGGATTTGGAATGCCTGAAAGCATTTTTACTCTTACATATGGATTGATCTTGATTTGTCTCTACACCTTGAGCTGCACAAGGTTTTGATCAATCTAAAGGAAACAAGGCAAATAAAAATGTACTCTAGCAACAAAGGAAGGAAAGCACTGAATTCAGAATAATGCTGGGATTCCTGTTTTGGGTTGGAGTTTTTATGTCTTAAAATTTTCTGTGCAAAATCTATTTTCTGTTCCAATTTCCATGAGCTTTTATTCTTCTGGATGGCGACCTGGCAATTAAAATTCTTGACTGTAATGTTCTATTGTGTTTATTTGGCAAGGTTTTGGTAGCTGGCGGTGCTGCAGGGTGGCTTCTCTAGGAAGACCACATAAGTGTGCCCCAGATGAGAAAAATCCAGTTCCAGTCATCTCCAAGAAGTACCCACCACTGGCCAAATAGGAGCCCATCAACAATGTTGTGATAACATATTAAAGAAAGCATAACAGAAAAAGATGCTGTAGAGCAGTGAGAAAATGTGAGAGAAACAGCCCTGGAGACCCCAAGGTCAGAGAAGAAGGAACAGGGGGAGTACTCCAGACACAGAGCAGGGACTCCCCTGCAGTCCATGATGCAGACCATAGTGATGCTGGCTGTGCCCGTGCAGCCCATGGAGGACCATGGCAAAGTAGATATCCACACCACAGTGCATGGAGGACGGCAAGCTGAAGCAGGCACCTGGCAGGAACTGTGACTTGTGGAGAGGAACCTACAGAGGAAGAAGTTTTCTGGCAGTAGCTGTAGTCTCATGTGGGAATAGTATCCTCCTGAAGGACTGTACTTCCTTGAAAGGAACCCAAACTGAAGCATTTCAAGATGGACTGTCTCCCATGGAGGGATCCCATGCTGGAGCAGGGAAAGAGCATGAAGAGGAAGAAGTAGAATAGATGGAGAATTATGAACTAACCACAACTAGCTTTCCTGCTCCACATGGGGTGGAAGGGATATCAGGGGTCAAGAAGGTAAAAGAATTAGGAAGGACATCAAACCTGAGAGGAAGGGAAGGATGGGGAAATTGGTTTAGGTTTTTTCTTGTTTCTAAGTATTTTAAAGTGTCTTACTCTGTTGCAAGCAACTGACAACAAATTACATCATTCTTCCTCAAATCAAGTATTTTTTTGCCCATGTTGTTAATTAGTAAGTAATCTCCTTGTCCTTGTACTGACCTATAAGAGTTTTATTTTTTCCCATTGTCCTGTTGATGAAAGGAGTGACAGAGCAGCTTGGTGTGCACCTGCCAGCCAGCCAAGGTCTATTGACCACAAATAAATTTATGAATAATATAATCCAGTTAGGGGCCATGGACTACAGAGCAAAAAAAATTTGTCTGTTTCTACAGAAAAAAAAAGAAAAGTAAGTTGTTGCAAGCTTGTAAGTTTATTTAGAGAACCTAGGATTTTAGCAAATGAAATAATAATATTTAACAGAAAAATGTAATAAATTTATAATAAGGTTTTGACTAGAGCTATTGCTGCACCGTCTTTCTGTTTATATTAACACATTGCAAAGGAAAAGAAGTTAATGGGAAAAGAGTCAGTGTTCAATACCATTTACTCCTAGGACCATAGTGCAGTAAAAAGGTGACTTCAGATAGTAAAAATCATGTTCATTGATTACTGCACTAATTATCTGGTTTTTGTTGTTTTGGGGTTTTTTTAAATACACTAATTATGTGAAGACAAAGTATAAAATTTTAAAATAATAATGTTGAAGCTTACATTTATATATCAAAGAATGGTTTGTCAGAAGACATTCCATATATTCACACTAGCTACAGAATTTTGAAAACGCTGCATTTGAGTGAGTTCTGGACTTAAGCTATCATAATGTTATTTACAGCAAGAAAATTATGAAAGATAAGTAGTTATTCCATGCAGTAAGCAGGAAAACATATGTATTGATCCTGCTAAATATTCAACTCATATATATTTGCTTTAGGAATAGAGAGCTTAAAAATTAATATTAACCTATGTCCATGAGTTTCCTTCCATTTTCCATTCACCCCTCCCCCCCCACCAAATATGATGCTCTGAGTGTGAAAGAATATTTCTGGGAAAACAAAACAAAAC